>JAABOM020060335.1:0-11964 GCA_011800125.2 Solanum clarkiae
TTTTTGGGGGGGAAGGGGGGAGGGGGAGGGGGTGGGAGGGAATTAGGTGAGTTGGAATAGAAATATGTGAAAAAATAAAATTTTCAAGGTGTAAAAATTTTTTCAGAAATAAATTTTTTTAATCTTATGTTATTTAAAAAAGTTTCGGGGAGGGGGATCTTAATATGGGTGGGATAAAGAAATCAATTTGAAATTGGATAAGAGTTTTGAAAAATGTTTTTCTTAACTTTTGGAAGAAAATCATTTTCCTTAAATTTGAGGAAAATAAGTTGATTTGGAAAATATTTTCCAAAACATTTAAGCCAACCAAATATGAGAAAATGAAAAAAAAAATTCTAGAGAATATTTTCCTCCATACGAAACACACCCTTAATCCCCCAAAATTTTCCTAGATAGTTTTCTTCTTCTCATAAATTTTTCTTAGGTGGAATCCACATTCGCTTCATAATTTTTGCATAAATAAATGTTTTTCTTTTCTCTATTTCTCTACATTAAAAGTTTTATTGAACAATTTGTCGTGCCCCGAACCTATACCTTGAACGTGGTCGGCACTCGAAAATCATTTCTGGTCCCAAGCGAACCACTTGGCCTGGCAATTTATCAGCGAAAGACTTAAATAATAGTGGGAAAACTATAAAAGTAACAGGCTAACTCATGAATGGTCTGCATAAATTGAATGTGAAAGTGCATAAGTAATACTGAATTAAATGGAACTAGAATACTAATGCATAATCTATGGAACCTATACTAAGCTGTCTGAAAGGACTAGTGGGACAGGTCCCAAGTAGCCAGAACTAAAAATAAATACTGCAATGAAACATAAATAACTCCAGAGTCTCGGGCTAAGAAGAGGCCTCACCAAAAGACTGAAAGCTGTCAGGTTCTCAACGAAGCGGCCATTGAGGAACTCTGCCACCTGCGTCTGCATCATAAAATGATATAGGTCCTAAGGATGTCAGTACGCGGAATGTACGGTATGTAAGATGGCCAAAACAATAACTCATAATAGCATAGCATTTCTTAAAAGACATAACCATATTTCATAATGAAGTAACAATGATAATAAATACTTGGTATGCTGAAATTAACATGCTGAAACTTGTAAGTAAAATATATCTCTTAACTTGGGGAGTTTCTCTAACCGACAACCACCACTATGAGCTTCGTGATGGTACAACATCTTGCCCACGCTGCAAAGCCATCTCGTACTTTGCCGGGGTAGGGGACGAAGAACTAGGGGAATGGATCCATCCCAAAACTGGGCCATCTCAGTGGCAAGTGAGGAGTTGTACCATGGTACAATCCTATCCTATGCTGGCTACATAGTTTATGAGTTCGAGTAATTATTTCTACTCTCACCCATATCGGTGCTCAATACTACTCCCAAAAATGATCTTTATATAGCTCATACTTAAGGATTTTGAATTCTTTAAATCTGGTTTCTCGGGGACTTAGCCCAACTTACTACTTAGCTTTCTCATCTAAGTTCTTTAACTTGACTGAAAACTAATATCAACTCAAGTGATTCAAAACATTCTAGATTACTTATCTAAAATGTGAGAATCAATTCTTAAAAATGAACTTTTTAAACTTAGCTTAAAAGGTACTCATACTAGTCTTTCTTTTCTTGAAATAGTAATAAGATTTTCAAGAAACAACGAATCTTGTTCATATGTGAGTGTAAATTTGATAACTATACTTTAATTGAGTAATACAGAAAATCAAGAATCATAATATTCATCAAGAATCTATACGTACCATGGGAATTTACATACTTCACAAAATTACAGAGATTTAACTTCAACTAATACTTGAAAGTTTATGGGTGAAAATGAACTTCTATCTTTAAAGATAAACAACAAAAATAATAGTTTTAAAGTGGTCTGACATACCTGGGGAAGAACTCTCGGAGAATTGAAGGAATTTTCTTGAAGGCCCTAACCGTTCTTCATTTTACGCTTGAATTTTCTTGGGAGGGTTTTCTTATTTTGAACGAATGAATGAATGAACTAAGTGTTTTTGGACTTAATTTCATCTAAACTGATATTAGGATTATGGGGTGTGAGAAAGGTCAAAACTACCCCTCTCCATTAAAAGAAGAAAAACGAGTTCATTTTGCACTAGTGCGCGTCGTGCACTAGTGTATTAGGATACATTTTCGCAAATTTTCACTTTTTGTTGAATTTTGGGAAAAACCAATGGTTCCGCGTCCCTAACGCGTCACGGAAGGGGCGCGGAAGCCTCACTATTTTGCATTTTTTTGAAAAAAATAATTTGACTCGATCACGTTAAAATTGAGTCGAGATCATTTTTCGGCTCAGTTTTTCGCACTGATTGCAAATTTGGTCTCGGATTTGCAAATGGAGCATGGGAAGATGTGTTATGTACAAGGTCAATTCTAGGGTTATTTTTGGTCTTTTCGTGAGGTATCACAATATCTCCTGTTTGGAATCATTCGTCCTCGAATAACGGTATAAAGGATTTAGCTCAAGACAACATGATTTCTACACTTTAAACTAACATAAGTCTTAAGTATGTAAATTTACCTTCATGGTCCTTATTTAGGCCCACGAACAAGTGTGGATACTTGGTGTTCATGTCTTCTTATGCTTCCCATGTGACTTCTTCCATGAATTGGTTTCTCCACAACACTTTCACCTAAACTATCTCTTTGTTCCTCAGCTTGTGAATTTTTCGATATAATATCTATACCGGGATCTCTTCATATGAAAAGTTATCTTTAATTCCCACACTTTCAGCCGGAACAACTAGAGAGGGATCTTCCAAGCACTTCTTAAGCATGGAAATATGAAATACTGGGTGTATAGTGCTCAACTCTGCTGGTAACTCTAACTTGTAGGAAATGCTACTCACTCTTCTCAGAATCTGCTAAGGACCAATATATCACGGGCTGAGCTTCCCCTTCTTCCCAAACCTCATTACTCCCTTCCTTGATGATACCTTCAGGTACACCCAATCACCTACTTCAAATTCCAAATCTCTCCTCCTAACATCAGTGTATGACTTTTGCTGACTCTGGGCTGTCTTTAGCCTTTCTTGGATGACCTTCACTTTTTCCATAGCCTGGTGAACTAGATCAGGCCCTATCAACCCTTCCTCGCCAACTTCAAACCGCCCTATGGGTGATCTACACCTTCTCCAATAAAGGGCCTTATACGGTGCCATCTGTATGCTGTCCTGAATCTATTATTATTAAGAGAAATTAATCAAGGGTAAATGATCATCCAGTTACCTTTAAAGTCTATCACGCACGCCCTTAACATATCTTCGAAGGCCTGTATAGTTTGCTTTGCTTGCCCTTCTGTCTGCGGATGTAAAGCTGTGCTAAGATTCACTTTCATACAAAGTTCCTTCTAAAAGGACTTCCAAAAATGTGCTGTAAACTGAGCTCCTTTGTCTGAAATAATGGATATAGGGACCCCATGCAGCTAACAATCTCCTTAAGATAGAGTCTAGCATAATCCTCAGCTATGTCAGCCATCTTGACAGGTAGAAAGTGAGCTGACTTGGTCATTTTACCTACTATGACCAATATTAAATCATGTTGTCTACGGGATCGAGGTAAGCCTGTTATGAAGTCCATGTTGATCATCTCCCACTTCCATTCTGGAATCTCTATGTTCTGGGCTACACCACAAGGCTTTTGCTGCTCAACCTTAACTTGTTGGCAATTTAGGCATCTAGACACAAACTCTGCAATATCCTTCTTCATACCACCCCACCAATAGACTTCTCACAAATCTCTATACATCTTAGTTGCACCAAGGTGGATAGAGTATCTATCATTATGAGCCTCCACCAAGATCCTATATGTAAGGCCATCAACCCTTGGCACACACAATTTGCCTTGGTATCTCAGGACACCACCACCAAAAACAACAACATACCTAGTAAAATCCCACAAGTGGTGTCTGGGGAGGGTAGAATGTATGTAGACCTTAACACTACCATAGAAGTAGAGAGGTTGTTTCCTAGGAACCCTCATCTCAAAACCCGTAAGCAGAAAGAACTAGATATGACAAAAAGGAAGGGAAGGGAATAGAAAGAGCACTAATAATGAGATAAAAACTAACACATAATACGACAGATAATGCGAACACATGATGAAAAAACACCTAACCCTACCATTAGCCTACTACTCTAATTTGCGACCTCTACTTTTTTTCTATCTAAGTCCATGTCCTCAGTGAGATCAAGTTCCATCATATCATGTCTAATCACCTCCCCCTAGTACTTCTTCGACTACCTCTACCTCTCCGAGAATCTCCCACAACCAACCTCTCGCACCTCCTAACAAGAGCATCGATACTCCTTCTCTGCACATGTCCAAACTATCGCAGTCTCACTTCCCTCATCTTTTTAGCCATCGGGGCCACCTCTAGATTCTCCCGAAGGGTCTCATTCCTAACCTTATCACTCCTGGTGTGACCACATATCCATCTCAGCATCCTCATCTCTATGACATGCATCTTCTAAACATATGCCTTTTTAATTGGCTAACACTCCACTCCATACATCAACGATGGTTTAACCACCACTCTGTAAAACTTACCTTTGAGTTTAGATGGTATCTTCTTGTCACACAATACTCCAGAGGCAAGCCTCTTTTTAGTCCATGCTGCCCCAATACGATGTGTGACATCATCATCAATATCATCACTACTCTGGATGATGGACTCCAAATACTTAAAGTTTTCCCTCTTGGGTATAGGTTGAGTGGCAAGCCTCACATCAAAGTTTGCTTTATCCCTCTTAACATTGAATTTGCACTCCAAGTATTCAGTTTTGGTCCTGCTCAATTTGAATCGTTTGGACTCCAAGGCATGTCTCCAGGCCTCCAACCTATCATTAACTTTAGTCCGATCTCATCAATCAGTACTATGTCATCTACATGGTACCTCCTCCTGGATAGATCGCGTTAGCTCATCCATCACTAAGGAAAACAAGAAAGAGCTCAACAGGATCCTTGGTGGAGTCCCATCTCAACAGGAAAATACTCTGAGTCTCCTCCCACCGTTCTTACCTGAGTTTTGGCTCCATCGTACATGTCCTTAATCGCCCTGATATATGCCACTGGGACACCTTTCACCTCTAGATACTTCCATAAGACATCCCTTGGGACTTTGTCATATGCCTTCTCAAGATCAATGAACACCATATGAAGGTTCTTCTTTCTTTCCCTATATTTCTCCACTAACCTCCGAATAAAATGAATTGCTTTAGTAGTTGACCGCCCCGGCATGAATCTAAACTGATTCTCCGAGATAGATACTACTTTTTGCACCCTCATCTCCCCCTTTTGAGAATACTAGTACTTTCTGCTTCTGAACATCTTCTTTCAATTGGAGAAGGATGGGATCCCTATATTGCTTTTCTTTCACTTCTACCACCAAGGATAACTCTGACCCATTTCTGACAATGGCCCCACCTCCGTCGAAATCTTCAATCTGCACCACAAATGGGCTAGTCTGTGAACATCCTTAGCTAATTCTTTCTTTTCAGCCTCAACATGAGCTGTTCTCCCTATGGTCACCCTGCTAAGAGCATCAAAAACTACATTACCTTTAGCTGGATGATAGAGGATACTCATATCAGAGTCTTTCAGCAGCTCCAACCATCTCCTCTGTCTCAAATTCAGCTCCTTCTGGCCAAATACATACTGCAAGCTCTTGTTGTTCATGATTACATCCACGTGTCCACCATATAGATAGTGCCTCCAGATCTTTAGAGCAAACACCATCGCAGCAAACTCTAAGATCATGAGTTGGGTAATTCTATTCATGAATCTTAAGCTATCTGGAGGTATATGTTATCACCTTGCCCCTCTGCATTAATGCACAACCCAAGATAACTCTGGAAGCATCATAATATACCACGAAATCATCAACTCCATCTGATAGGGATAAGACTGGGGCTGTGGTCATCCTAGTTTTCAACTCCTGGAAACTCTTCTCACAAGCTTTTGACCATTCAAACTTAGTCTTCTTCTAAGTCAGCTTAGTCAAGGGAGCTGAGATAGAAGAAAACCCTTCTACAAAGCATCTGTAGTACCCCGCCAAGCCTAAGAAACTCCTTATCTCTGTGGGAGTATTGGGCCTTGGCCAATTATTTACTGCCTCAATCTTTTGGAAATCAACTTGGATACCTTTACCAGACATAATGTGCCCCAGAAATACCATAGACGCCAACCAGAACTCACACTTAGAAAATTTAGCATATAGCTGATGATCGTTAAGTGTCTGAAGGATAACTCTAAGATGGTCAGCATGCTCCTCCTTATTATGGGAATAGATCAGGATATCATCTTTGAACATGATAACAAACATATCTAGGTACGGCTCAACACCCTGTTCATAAGATCCATGAAAGTTGCTGGTGCATTCGTCAGCCCGAAGGACATGACCAAAAACTCATAATGACCATAATGGGTTTTAAAAGTTGTCTTAGGAATGTATCTCTCTCTAACTTTAAGCTGAAAATACCCAGATCTGAGATCTATCTTGGAAAAACAGGTAGCACCCTGAAGTTGGTTGAATAAGTCATCAATTCTGGGAAGAGGATACTTGTTCTTAATGGTGACCTAGTTCAAATGACGATAATCTATACACATCTATAGAGAACCATCCTTTTTACGCATGAAAAGGACTGGAGCACTCCAAGGAGAGACATTTGGTCTAATGAAACCCTTATCTAAGAGATCTTTCAGCTGCAACTTTAACTCTTTTATCTTCGAATGAGGCATAGGGTATGGAGGGATGGATATAGGCTGAGTATCTGGAAGAGTGTCTATCCCAAAGTCTATCTCCCTATCAAGAGGGACTCCGGGAAGATCCTCAGGAAAGACTTCTGGTTATTCATTCACAACGGGGACAGACTGAAGAGGTGGTGCCTCAGCACAAAAATCCTGAACTCTGACTAGGTGGTATATACACCCTTTGGAAATTAACTTTCTAGCTTTGAGATATGAGACAAACTGCCACTTAAAGAAAACTAAACTACCCCTCCACTCTAAGACTGGTTCGTTGGGAAATTGAAATTTGACTACTCTAGTTCTGCAATCTATGAAGGCATACCCAAAATGAAGCCAATCCATGCCTAGGATGATGTCAAACTCTACCATGTCTAATTCCACTAAATCAGCTACAATATCTTATGATAAATGGAGAGTGGACAACCCCATTCTTTGGGCTAAAATAGACTCTCCAGTAGAAGTAGAAATACCGAAAGGCTTAAGAAGACATTCTGGATTGACCCCAAACTTCACAGCTACATTTGGGGTTACAAAATACAATGCGGCTCCTGGGTCTAATAACGCATAGATATCATAAGTAAAGATTTTGAGCATACCTGTAACCACATCTGGTGAGTTCTCATGCTCCTGTCTGGTGCCCATGTCATACAAGCGGTTTGTTCCCCCGCTTATCCTTACTATAGCACCCCCATGAGGTTGCTTACCCTACGGTGCTGAAGAGACTATCTGTGATCTGGTATCTCTCATATTCTGCTTCCCCATATGTCAATCCCTCAAGAAGTGCCCCACCTGACCACATTTGAAACAACCATTCGTGCCCATAAGGCACTTTCCGGGATGAGACCTACCGTACTTACCCCAAGTAGGATAATGGTTTGATCCTTGAGCTACACTACCCTATGACTAGATGACCAGGAACCTGCGGTGCTGTGATCCCTTCTCATTCCTAACCCTCGATGCAGGTGCAATAGCGGATGAAGGTGCTGGTCTGGCTGTCTCAGGCTGAAAAGATGAGTGACTTCCACTTCCAGTCCCTCTCTTGCTTGTCTCCTGGCCCGATGTCTTGGCCCTCTTGCTCCTAAACTCCTTCCTATCCTGCATCTTCTCCTCCTCTACCTGCTGCACATATGTCATCAAATGGGCTATATCCATATTCCTAATCAACATCGCATTCCTGCCCTCTCTCTTAGTCATTCGAGAGAGCCCGGACACGAAGAGATCCATCTTAGTACGCATATCTGCCACCATAGCTGGAGTGTAATGGAATAGCTGAGTAAACTTGAGGGTGTACTCCCACACTCATATTCTCCTGCTTTAGATTCCGAAATTCCCTTACCTTAGCCTGCCTCAGTTCTCTGGGAAAGTGTTTATCCCAAAAAAAGGCCTTCTCGAACACCGCCCAACTAATAGCTAGTGCCCCATCTGCTTTGCTCCCTTTCCACTGATCAAACCAGAGTCTAGCTACCCCCTTGACCTGGTAGGAAACCAATTTAACCTGCTTAGCATCACCTATACGCATCACCTAAAACACCTTCTGGAGCTCCTCAATAAAGTTCTCAGGATCCTCGTTCACATTGGACCCCGTGAATTCTAGTGGGTTCATCCTCTAAAACTCCCTAACTGTGGTGGTATCTAACCCATCATTTCTGCCATCTCCCTGGCAACCTACCTAAGTAGTGATCGCCTGAGCCAAAGTCTGGATGGCCTGGTGAAGCTCAGCGTTGGAGATATCTGCTTGTTGTGGTTGCTGCATAGGCATAGCTGGACCTCTACGTTTCTCAGGTTTCGGCTAGGCTGGTTTGTATTTCTCCTGTCTGGGCATCCTCTGCCCCTTATTGGTTTGTTAGCTCCACGAGGAGTCATGTTCTGAAAAACATGACGTGAACGCACGAGTTAGAAGGGACTTCACAGAGATACACTCTGGTCCCAAGAGAATCACTTGGCCTAGCGACTTACTCAGTGGAAGACTTAAACAATAGTGGGAAAACTATAAAAGTAATAGGCTAACTCATGAATCATCTACATAAACTGAATATTAAAGTGCATAAGTAATACTGAATAAACTAGAACTAGAATACTGATGCATAATCTATGGAACCTCAACTAAAGTTGTCTGAAAATACTACTGGGATAGGCCCCAAGTAGCCAGAACTAAAAGTAAATGTTGTAGTGAAACATAAATGACTCTAGAGCCTCGGACTGAGAAAAGGCCTCACCAAAAGACTGAAAGCTGTCAGGTTCTTAACGAAGTAGCTGCTGAGAAACTCTGTCACCTGCATTTGTATCATAAAATGATGCAGGTCCTAAGGACGTCAGTACGTGGAATGTACAGTATATAAGATGGCCAAAACAGTAACTCCGAATAACATAGAATTTCTTAAAAGACATAAACATATCTCATAATGAAGTAACAATGATAATAAATACTTGGTATGCTGAAATTAACATGCTGAAACTTGTAAATAAAATATATCCCTTAAGTTGGGGAGTTTTTCTAACCAACAACTACAACTATGAGCTTCATGGCGATACGACATCTTGTCCATGCTGCCAGAGCCGTCCCGTACTTTGTCGGGGTAGGGGACAAAGAACTAAGGGGTGGATCCATCCCAAAACTGGGCCATCTCGGTGGCAAGTGAGGAGTTGTACCGTAGTATAATCCTATCTTATGCTGGCTACATAGTTTATGAGTTCGAGTAATTATTTCTACTCTCACCCATATCGGTGCTCAATATTACTCCCAAAAATGATCTTTATATAGCTCATACTTAAGGATTTTGAATTCGTGAAATCTGGTTTCTTGGGGACTTAAGCCAACTTACTACTTAGCTTTCTCATCTAGGTTCTTTAACTTGATTGAAAACTAACATCAACTCAAGTTATTCAAAACATGATAGATTATTTAGCTAATATACGAGAACCATTTCTTAAAATGAACTTCTTAAACTTAGCTTAAAGGTACTCGTACTAGTCTTTCTTTTCTTAAAATAATAACAAGATTTTCAAGAAACCTCAACAATAATGAATCTTGTTCATATATGAGTGTAAATTTGATAACAATACTTTAATTGAGTAATATAGAAAATCAAGAATCATAATATTCATCAAGAATCTATACGTACCATGGGAATTTACATACTTACAAAATTACAGGGATTTAACTTTAACTAGTATTTGAAAGTTTATGGGTAAACGAACTTCCATCTTTAAAAATATTCTTCAAAAATAATAGTTTTAGGGTGGCTTTACATACCTAGGAAAGAACTCTTAGAGAATTGAAGGAATTTTCTTGAAGGCCCTAACCGTTCTTTATTTTACGCTTGAATTTTCATGGGAAGGTTTTCTTGTTTTGAACGAACGAATGAATGAAATAAGTGTTTTTGGACTTAATTTCATCTAAACTAATTAGTTTAGGATTATGGGGTGTGGAAAAGGATGAAACTACCCCTCCGCATTAAAAGAAGAAAAACAAGTTCATTTTGCACTAGTGCGCGTCGCGCACTAGTGTATTAGGACACATTTTTGCAAATTTTCTGTTTCCGTCGAATTTCGACAAAAATCAAAGTGTGATTTCGGGTCCTTAGCATGTCGCGGATGGGGTGTAAAAAGCTCACTGTTTTGCATTTTTTTGAAAAAAAATAATTTGACTCGGTCATGTCAAAATCGAGTCGAGACCATTTTCCGACTTAGTTTTTTGCACTGATCGTAAATCCAGTCTTGGATTTGCAAATGGAGCATGGGAAGACGTTGTTGACACCCAATTTTTACCCTCCACGGTGTCAAATTAGTAATCGAACTTTATTTTTATTTTTAACATTTTTCTTAAACAATTTTTAAAAAAAATTATTAAATTAAATCCGGGTGCGTATGGTACACGCGCCCCCAAATCCTCAAAATCTCCTTCTCTTTCAGCAAAACAGACGTTTTCCCCTTTCCGCTCTTCTTCATCTTCTTCTCCTTCCTTCCCTATTTCCCAATACACCTATTTCCCAATACACCCCTTTCCCAAATCCTTCTCCATTTCCCCAGACTCTTCTCCTTTCCCAAAATTTTTTTCTTCCCCGCGAGCTATTCCCTTTCCCGCAAAGCCCTTCCCCTCACGCGTACCCCTCTTTTCCTTCAAAAATTGATCCGTTGCATTAATGGGAAGAGGGCTATTTGAAGCTCCTCTTCTTCGATTTCGAAGGGGCCAGCCAGAGAGGAACCTCGAAAAAAAACCTAGAAATGGGGGCGGTCGAGGGGAGAGAAGGGTAACAAACGAAGAAACCCTAAGCGGTCAATAATCCAAAAACTCGTAAAAGCTTAGCAGCGGCTATCGACAGAACAAGAATCGGGAAAACCTAGCAAAAACTACCAGATCTTAGTCATTTTTGGTTTGCAAAAAACTTCACACCAATTCCCAGAAATTCACCAAAGTTCTTGTTCGAAGCAGAGAAATTCGACTTTTTGGTGGTGTCGAAACTTCGTCAAGCTCATCGTCATCCCAGTTGTTGCTCAAAAAAGGTAATAACCTAATTTGCTTTTCTGCTTTGCGTATTGATTGTGAGACAACTTCTAATGGTATATCGAAATCTTTTGTCTATGTTGTTTCCTGTTAGCAGTGTGAATACTGATACTCGAGTTGATACATTTGGATATGATTGTGTTGAACTAAATATGCAGTCAACATTTTGTTGGGCTCACTGTTAGGCGCCTAAGATCATTGTTGCTGCTTTATTTACTGCTTTATTTTAAGAGTATGTTGTGATCTAGCCTGTTAATTCGTATTGATTAGGATTATGATTTCTTAAAACACTGGTTGTTCGTTTTGTGAATACAATTTGACTTCAGGTTTTGATTGTTAATTCGTATTGATCAATTTTCCCTGTCTAACAATATCGTCTTGTTTCTATCACTTGCTTTCAAATGCTGGTTCTGCTGGTCTGACTCCAGACTTAGCTAGCATTTGCTGCTCTTTACAGTCCTAAATTAATAACCTGTGAATACTGGATAGCTCATGTCACGACTGGCCCCACACGTGCACATATTGTCCACTTTGGCCCCACAGGGCTGCACGGTTTTGTTCCTCCCAGGCAAGCTCGGAAAAACGCATATGCACATGTGAGGTTCCAAACCCAACATATAGCCCAGGAACTCCCCCTCTTTTTTCGATGTGGGATTCGCCTAAGTGAGCTACAGGCGTTACGTATCGC
>JAABOM020060336.1:0-11964 GCA_011800125.2 Solanum clarkiae
AAGGTAATCAAGTGGTTTTCCCTCTTTGGGAAACACGAGTTAGCAATCACTAACTCAAAGGTTTTGGCAAAATCCAAAAGAGACATCCCACTTCCATTTCTCTCCCTAAAACTAAAGCCTCCATGAACATCTTCAAACCCGCTACTAGTTGCCCCGATATGCCCATTAAAGTCACCCCCATTGAAGATTTTTTCTGTCTCCGAAATGCCTTGCACAACCTCATCCAGATCCTCCCAAAAGAGCCTTTTGACTTCCTTATGTAGGCCTACTTGGGGGACATAAGCACTAACAATATTCACCACATGTCTACCAACCACTAGTTTGATAAACATCATCCTATCATTAACCCTCCTAACCTCAACCACATAATCCCTAAGATCCTAGTCTTCTAGGATACCCACACTATTTCTATTCCTAGAACCATTTGAGTACCACAGTTTAAACCCATCCACGTCCCAAGCCTTGGTTCCTACCCACTTGATTTCCTGGACACACACTATATTAATATGTCTCCTTTTAAAATATTTTACTAATTCTATGGACTTCCCTGCTAATGAACCTATATTCCACGATGCTATCTTTAACTTGAATAAATTCGTACCCCTCTTAACACCCTTACCCCTAACCTCCGACCCCAGCTGATGACATGATCCTAGTCCACTATGAGATCTTGACGTCACTAAACTAAGAACTATTAACTCTCTAAGCTATAAAGATCCAACAAAATACAATTTAGCACATATACAAGTAAAACAACAAGAAAAACTACCAATCAGCAATATCCAAAATGTACAACAATATACCTTAATATACAACAGTATAGCATAACAATATATAGCAATATACACAATATATAGCAATAATATACAACAATATACAACAGTAAAATATACGTAACAGTTGACAATTGCTATAAATTTTCACACCAAACAAGTCGAAGAAGAAAAATCCAATTCAACTGCACAATAGACAAGTTAAAGAACAACAAAGCAATTCAAGAAAATTGATATATGTTCGCAATAGACAAATCACAGAAGGAAATTCAAATCAATTCAATAACAACAAGTACAATAGCAACAATCCAATTCAAGAATATTTTACAAATAAATGTTCTTGGGCAAGAAATAGAAGAGGGTTTTCAATTACTATGCTAGGATTTTCAATCACAGATTTTCAAGGAATGATAAAATTGGTCAATGTCAGCTATTCAGAATGGAAGTGATTCTAAAAGAAGATAGAGAATCTGACCGAAAATAGAAGTTTGAACAAGAAAGAAAAGGAGAAAATGGAGGATATCACCTGACTATTCTGACCGAAAAATGGTTCTGAATCTTTTTCTGTTGTCGCCAGAGCAAGAAGTTGCCGGAATCTTGAAATCTGGAACACAGATCTAGGTTGCCGGAATCGCTGTCTGGCATCACTGGAGCAAGAAGTTGCTAGAAGCAACTTGTAAGTTGTAACTCAGAATCTGGAGTTCACCGGAAAACCACGTCGAAAATATTGCGTCATTAATTTTGAATCAGATTTGAACATATTTACACCTTCCAAGTATTTTTTGTGAGGATACTTGAGCGTCACTGACATGAGGAATACAATGAACTCTGGTACTAGAGACCTTATAGGAACCTTGACATTTAATGCCACTACTTACTGTATGAAGTCAAATCCTGACTAAACAATTTCAATTGGAACACCTCATTGTATCGTATAAGTTGTGAGCTATATCAAATGAAGAATTTTTAGTTTTTGTCCCTTTGTTGCCTTATACAAATTGCAAGTCTTACCTAAACAAATGGCTTTGAAATAAATAAAAAGTTATGTGCCACCCTCCTAAAGAATGGCCAAAGATGCACTAGAGGAAGGTGCGAATAATGTTAGACAAACGACAAATAATATTGATGAACTTGATGGTGTAAATACATATGTCTTCTGTTTCATCCCAATTTTTTCTTCTTGTTATCCTCCGTGTTTTCATGTCCCATCATATTGTTTTCGGATCATTTTCTTAGATTTCTGTTGAGGGAGAACTAACATTATTAGTAGTGTTATAGTAAAAAAATTATTTTTCATAAATGAAAGACAATCTTCTTCTTATAAAAATTTGTCAAAAGTCGAGTCATCATCATTCATATAAAGACATTTCACCCTCAAATTGATCTAACAAGAACACACCCTCTCTTCATTCAGTAGATAGATATGCCTGCGCTTAACACAGACCAATACTACACTTTATATGTTTGAGCTCTATTAAGAAAACAAAGTATAGTGTATGATAATTTGAATAGAAAACAACATGTCTTTACAATAACTTTGAATGTATCGACAGCGGTAGATACGAAGCAAAAGAATAATCAATTCAATTAATTAATCTACAACATGAAAAACATCCTTGACAGCATGCTTGCTTAACTTCCACATTTGGAGTATAGAATATAAATTATCTTAAAATAAATAATTTTAGAGATTTTTCTACAATTCTTTTTTTCACTTTTTTTGAAATAACTTTCTTTCTTGGTTTTCATACATATTAGCATGTACATCTACACTTCAACGTAAAAACTTTTTCATCCGCAAAAAAATATATTTAATGTTTAATATGTTAGCTCATGAAAATATTTGAGAAATATCTCGATTTAAATAATATAGATGTCAGATCTTGTAAGAACCCTCATCGGTAGAATATATATTTTTGTGGCCATAACTTCATATCTGCACTTATTAATTATTATTTACATATCAGAAAAGAATTACCAATAAATTACATATTATGCGCCAATATTTTTTATACTAATAAATGATCATAACATACATAAAAAACATACTTGACAGCATACTTGCTTAACTTCCACATTCGGAGTATAGAATATAAATTATCTTAAATGAAATAATTTTAGAGATTCTTCTACAGTTCTTTTTTTCACTTTTTTTGAAACAACTTTCTTTCTTGATTTTCATACATATTAGCATGTACATCTACACTTCAAAGTAAAAACTTTTTCATCCGCAAAAAAATATATTTAATGTTTAATATGTTAGCTCATAAAAATATTTGAGAAATATCTCGATTTAAATAATATAGATGTCAGATCTTGTAAGAACCCTCATTGGTAGAATATATATTTTTGTGGCCATAACTTCATATATGCACTAATCAATTATTATTTACATATCAGAAAAGAATTATCAATAAATTACATATTATGCACCAATATTTTTTATACTAATAAATGATCATAACATACATAAAAAAGTATTCTTAGCACATGTGCCCTTGAAAAATATTGTCTACCACCACCTCCATTAGTTTCTTATGATTGTAGTTATTTATATTAGAAGCCTCATAAATTTTGCATCGTCTAACATTAAATAGTTTTTTTTCTCCACACAAAAGACTTGAAAATTTCTAGAGTCTTCATCATTCATCTACAATTTGCTTTCTCGACCTCCCTGAACTTTCCCCCTATGTTGCTTATGCAAATCAACAATGGAATACACATAAACAGAGGGGTAAAATATGAAAAAGCACAAAATTAAATGGAGTCATCTTCTTAATTGTAAAAAGACTCAAAGAAGGCAATTGAAATATAAAGATTTTCCAACAACCAATTAAAGCGAAACGTCACATGTAAGTACATGTATAAATATACACAAATCAACCATCTTGTGTGGTTAAATAAACCAAACTTGTTGGAAGTAACTTGAATGAAAGCGTGCAGCACACTGATTTAGCTCTAAATCTAAAATATTTTGAAGGTAGCTAGCCATAGAAAATGAACCTTATCAAGTATATTTCAAACCAACCTGAAATATTCCTACTTTCGAGCTTCAATCAATTATTTCTACCTTTTCTCTTCATGTCTTATTAAGCGGTAATATTGAATGATAGAAATAGCGCAGTCAAGAATATCTATTATTTTTTCATTATTGTCAATTAGAAGCGAAAAAATTGCATCTTTTGAATTCCTGCCAATAAGTGATTCTATTGTAGGTCCGAAGAAAGAGAAAATCACTCCAAGAAATTAAATTAAGTTATTTTAGACATGTATCAAATACCTTAGATGCATAATAATGTTATAATGCTAAGTCAGAAGCAGGACTATTAAATGACACAACGCAATCATGCATGAGGCAGAAAGCAAAGGAAAAATATTGTATTAGTAATGCTTGTATTAGTTATATTTGTATTAATTGTGATGAGATATTTCTTATGCATTGTTTGAAATGAGATATTAAAAATAATAATCATTGCATAAGAGAACCCCGAGAGGGTACCCTTGGCGTGACCAACACTTGAAGAATCATTGTTGATTCTCTAAGAGAACTACTTGACTTCATCATCACATCACATTCAACAATGAAGGAATACACTCAAGTAAAAGCTGTAAATTAACTAAATAATTGGATCTCAGTATCGATAATAGTTCCCAATGAGCAAAAGTTAGAAAGTAAATAACAATTTAACTATAGCTAATCAACATCTATGAAGCTTCTAATCCAACTCTAGAAGGTATCAAGACATGTCCCGGACTACCTCAAAAAAAAAAAAAAAGAGACTACGTACTAATCAAGGCACTTATGCATAATCAGGGAGTTGCTCTAACCGACAATCATCGCATATGAGCCGGTGATGATACAACGTTTGCACTGTTTTGCCACAGTCACCCATACCTGCCAAGGTAAGGGGTAATCAACCAATCTTGAATCCACAATCAATAAATATCCAACTTTTAGGACATGAAAGGCATGACCTCTATCCTACACTGTCAACGGAGTTAATAGGTTAGAATTGTTCTTTACTCCTGCCCATATCAGTGCTTAATAATCTTGTTTAGTAAATTTTGCACATCCTGTTTAGTAAATTTTAATTATGATGTAATGTATACTTTATTTTCTCTGCATTTATCAAGTGATTGACTAAAAGAAGGATCATTTCAAGTAAGTACTTTGATTTTTCGTATTTTTCTAAAGAAAATTTGAACACATACATCTAAAGCGAAAAAACACAAATACACTCCACAACGTAATTTATAACTATATTCAGTACACAAAAATTAGCTATAAATGTAATAAAGACAAGAATGATTGCTCAGGTGGCAAGTACATATAAATGAGCCAAAAGTAATTGTTTAGTTTTGAATTCGAAAAAAAAGTGATATTGACTTGTTCAATTGTCACGACCCGGACCTAGGGTCTAGATGTGACGCGGCGAATGGGAAACCGAGGGTCCCTAAACAAGTCTCAAGATACGAAAACACACATCATTGGTTCGGAAGCGTACACAAGGTGAATACATAGTTCTACAGGGGGGAAAAGTAGGACTCACTCTATGGGGGCAATTCGGGACTTAGGATCTTTCCATCACAACATATAGCCAAGCCATAAATCACATAACCAAATCATATAACGATAGTCAAAGATAACCAACCCATAACATAGACTTAAGTCATAACACATAGCATAAAACGTAAGCAGGTTTACAAGGTGTCCAACAATGCCTCTACATAGATGGGTCGAGGGACAAGACATTCCCTGAGCTCACCCTCAATACATAAAGAAATGAAAGTATCAAAGGTAGATAGATGGTGGATCATCCTTGGATGATAGGACTCACCACTACAAATAAACTTGGAATCCGAGCTAAGCGTCAAGCGGTGGATGAACAAAGTCCTTGGTCCCTACATGGTGAAATTATGTAGGCAAGAGTATGCATTAGTACGTTTGAATGTAGTAAGTATGCGGGATACAATACAAGAAACTTACCAAAACCTGCATTTCAATGTTAGATGATAAGGGCACATATTATCGAAAGAAATATATAACAAGGAAAGTAATATAACAAGACGTTATGAAACCAATAGTGCATGAAGTGCAAATGATGCTCATATATAAAGTGAGGATGTGACCTTAACCGACATAAGTAAGACCAAGCGAGCTATTACTTGGAATCCCGATGAAATCCCCTTATCGGTAAAGAGGTGATGTACTTGCCAAAGATAAACCATACTTCACTTTACGGGCATCCCTATTTTGTATGAAGCAACTTCCTTATCGGCATCCCCATTTCAGATAGGATTTTTACATATAACATATCATATCATTTCTTCTCCTTACGGGCATTCCCATTTTGGAGGCAACTTTCCTTACGGGCATCCCTATTTCTTAAAGGAACCTATGTTAAGCACATGGTTCGAGGAAAGAGAGAGAGAACCCTCCATCCATCGGTACTAAGTTGTCATCCCATAAGAATATATATATATATATATATATATATATATATATATATGTTCCAAGAGACAATGTTCACTTCCAAAATAATTTCAAGGTATTCTTAATCGTAAAGCCAAATACTATCCATAGTAATTCATACTTAGGTTCAAATGCCAAAATCATACTTTCATATTCATAATACCCATGTATAGGAATAGTCCATTCATATAGAAAATGGTGCATGAAACGATCCCAAAAAGTGCCCGAAAATGTGCCCCAAAAGTGCCTGGAATCGTAATTTCTATATATCTAAAAATCTGTTTGCTATTTCAAAAATTTAACTTTATATTCTTCTTTGGGAGGAAAAATTGAGTGGGAAATGGGCCTAACCCAAATTTTAGAGCAATCGTATCAAAATTCGAAAGTCACAAAAACAGGATTTAGGAGGGTCAATTCAAAGGGGAATATCTCTTAACACACAAAGAACTGGGTGGCCCACGACCTACCAAATTAAATCTCTTTGAATTAGCTTTCCGAATCACTTGGTTTCATCTCATTCCGAGTTTGGATGAAGAATTTATGCCCATTTTCGTAGAACTCATTTGTGTAAAAATGCAAATTCTAGTGAGTAATCCGCGTTGCTGAGAAATGTTATTTTGGTCCTGTTTTTCTTGACTTCATTCCAAGACTTTCAAATCTTGGGCCTAAGGTTTCCCATACTTGAAAAATTCCTATACTTAGTGTTATTTCACCCTTATATCATCCTAAACATTCCTCAATACTCATTCAAACACTTACATTAATATTTCTCTCAAGATTCAAGTCTCAACACCTTCACGCGGATCTATGGAATTTCTTCAAGCTTTAAGTCTCCATTAAAGTCTTCTTCAAGAAATTCTTCAAGGTCAAGGTATGTGAGTTTCTTTCATGGGTTCCTTTCACCCATGATACCCAAGCCTCCTTTTACTCAAATTACATGATTTAAAGTTAATTTACAAATAGGTCTTTCTTATTTTATGAAATCACTACACACTGTGTTAAAGCTATGTGAAATTGTGACTGTTTTTCTATGTTTTGAGCTATAAATCTTGGATCTATTGTAAGATTTGATATGGGAATTTGATGTATATTGCTTGAGGGGGTTACAAGGTGTTGATTGATGATTTTACAATGGATATTCTAGCATGATTTCATCTCTATATTTCATGATTTTATACTAGCATCACACACCCTCTAAGTGTTTGATAAAATGTCTGGATGTGGTTTCTTGAGGAGTTGAAGGTCCAAAGCATGAGACATGATATGATTGACTATATGATGATGAAATGAGCTTGTGTATATGATATATTTTATATAAAGTGTTGCATTAAACTATGCCCGATCCGGGTAACCTAGTTGAGGTGTTAATATCTCAACCACTAGGGTGATGGGTGCTGTCATCACTAACCTTGATGAGGGGTTTGTACCTCACACACTAGGATGATGGGTGCTATTATCACTAACCTTGATGAGGGGTTTGTACATTTGGGGTCATGGGTGCTATCATCACTAACCTATTAAGGGGTTTGTACTTTGGAAATCTAGCTTGGTCTCTTCTACACATATGATATCTTATACGAGTATCAGTTACTTCCATATGTTTTACTCGAGCATTGATCATTCATGCCATATTGTTATATGATATCTATTGCCTATTGTTATGTATTTTGATCATGATGCCTATCTCTTATTGCATTGCATCGTACATACTTAGTACATTCAAATGTACTAACATATACTCTCGTCCTCCACGTGGCTAGTTTGGTACTACTCAAGCTAGTTGGTAAGTCCTCCACTTCGGGGATCTTAGTATATATTTCCCTTATTATATATTGAAACACTCTTCTTTACTTTCTATTTTGACCATGAGGGTGATCCTGGTTGCTTTGTCTTGGGCCCCACTATTATCTATGTAGTAGAGGTGTTGTTAGACATGCTATGTACTTATGATATGAGCCTTGACTCCTTGTCTCTTGATTATGATGTTATGCAAGTTTTGCCCCTTAGTCCCAATCCCCTTGGTTATACTTGTCTCTCGTCGTCATTTTAATTGCTTCTGCGATCAAAGATGTGTAGTAATATACTATGAGGCTTGTTTGGGTTTCATTCGGGTTCCCTATTTGCCGGTCACGTCTAGGCCCTAGGCTTGGGTCGTGACAAAGATGGTATCAAAGCACTAGGTTGATAAATCCTCGGAGTCCAACACAGTGTGTCAATTAGAGTCTTATTCATGGTTGTATTGTGCACCACAACTATGAATAGGAGGCTATGAGACGTTTTAGGAAATATTTCACTTCTTCATGATCTATGTATTGCGATAGAGTTAGATCCCCTAGGGCTTATTGCTAACCCCTAACCGTTACATTTCAAGAAATATCTCAAGCTACTCAAGATGATGATATGTCAAACGCGGAGGTTCGTAATGCTTTATGGGTAATGGCCCAAACGGTGAAAATATTGACAACCCAACTCAATCAACAAGTGATCCTGAGACTTCAAATGGTAAAAGGAGAGGTAGTGAGGCCAAAAAGGCCCGTTTTGAAGGAATGTTCTGGAGTCCCAAAGATAGAAAGGTTATGGTGCCTTATGCTAAGTGCCCAACGTGTGGTAGATGCCATGATGGCCCGTGCTTGAGAGGTACTAATACTTGTTATGGTTGTGGCGAGATGGGTCATACGAAGAAAGAGTGTCCTCAAAAGCGTAAAAAGGGTAAAAGAGGTGATGAGGGGGTGGTAAGGAAGACCAATGCTTGTTATGGATATAATGAAGTGGGTCACAAGCTAGTGGATTGTCCATATGTTCGAGGGAAGTGTAAGGGTGGTCGACCTTTGGATCGAGGTGGTCATGTTGATCAAGTGGATCAAGGAGGGGATGAAGTGCCCAATGCTATTATCGGTAAATTAAAATTTCCTTGGCTTTGTTGTGCATGCATAGTTAGGCCTAATTTGCCACTATTTCTTCTCTATTCTTTTGGTTGCTAGTGGGGCTTCTTGTGTGCCCAAGTTGTTGTGTCGATCTTTGGTGTCCATCCTTTTGTTGGGTATATTGTTGCTAGAAGGTTTATAGGTGTTGATCCGAGGTTGTATTATATTAGGTCTTGCCTTGTGGTTTGTTAGAGTTGATGTGATGGATTTGAAGGTATTCTAGGGATGGAATGGTTGCATGCATGTTGTGTCTTCATGGGTGGTAGGACCCGTAGAGCTAGATCCCGAATCCCTCATGAGCCTGTCCTTGAGTGGGAAGTTGTCAAATTGTAGCAAGAGAGGTAGGTCCATTTCATGCCTTAAGGTACAATTGGTTTCTAAGGGGTTGTATTTATTATCTTGTGAGAATTGGAGGTGTTGAACTTAAGTTGTTTTGTTTATAGAATTGTTGTTAGTGGTTGATGAGTCCTTGAATATCCCCTTCCAATATTTCGAATTTGGGGCGGTGTCCTTTGGTTAGACTAGTGCACCGGCTATGCCTATAAGTCTCATGAATAAGATCCTTTAGTCCCTACTCTAATAGGATTATGGTGGTTTTGGTGATGATATGATGGTTCATTTCCTTAATGAGGTAGTGAATGTGAGTTATTTGAGGGTAGTACTACAAAGTTTAAGAAAGAAAGTTGGACGCTAAATAGGAGAAATGGGAGTTTGGTTATAAGAGGTTGCCTTCCTAGGTCGTGTGGTGCCGGGCGATGGTATTAAAGTGGACCCTAATAAGACGAAGGTGATTAGATATTGGCCTAGACCTTTGAGCCTATTGGAAATTAGGAGCTTCTTGGGCTTAGCGGGATAATACCGGAGGTTATGAATAGGTTATCTTCTATTACTTCTCCTATGACTTAGTTGACCCTAAGTAAGGCCAATGATGTGACGACGTTTTGAGTATGTGCTTTAATAGGTCTGGGAGTTGCTATCTCTTGTGCGATTCCTTTGTGCTAATAGGATTCATGTGTATGTGTCCCGGATGGTTGCATGGGTCTATAGTGTCTAGAAGAGATCTTTAAGGGTTGCCCCATGTTCTTATTGCATAGAGTCTTGTCTTGTGATCTTGGTTGAACTTAGCTTGTTGGGTTGGAGGTCTTGGGGTAGTTTGGGCTACTTGCATAGCATGCTTCCAATGAGTATAGAACCCATAAGGTTGTAATGTGATGGTTAAGGATGGTCGATCTATTTGGTCAACTACAATGGGTTAGTCACCTCTCTAAGGTTGAGTTAAGGTTCGGGTTTTGTTGTCAAGTGCGGAGGAGGGTAGGTGATATCCCTAAGTATCTTTTCGGACTAGGAGTGAGCATTATTAGTATTAATGGAGCTATTTGGTTGACTTATGCACCAGTGGTGTTTGTGGGTTCTTGAATAAGGTCTTAAAACACTACCATGATGTGTTTGTGGTGGTCTCTAGTTATGAGGTATTGATTTGTTTAGAGCTTGTGAATCATTTGGGGGTAGCGTTGTAAGTCTTGAAGGATGAGAGGTTGTTTGCTAAATATGATAGGTGTGCATTGTGGATGGCAAGAAGATGATTGTAATTCTTTAAGGACTATGAATGAGGGTGCATTATTTTTTCTCGGTAAGGCTAATGTTGCGGTCGGTGCTCTAGGTAGCCTAGCATGTGTGGACAATGGTGGCAAGAAGGAGACTAGTGGGATCCATCGATTGGTTAAATTGGAGGTAGGTTGAGGGAAATTGAGCATGGTGGTGTAGGATTCTTGATGGTTCCAAATCTGCTCGGGTTAAGAGGTCTAGATTAGGCAAGGCCTTGATTTTGCCTTATTAGGGTTGGAGGTTTTGGATGAGAAGATGATAGAGTGGAGGTTGTCTCCCAAGGGGGAGATGGTGGTTATGGTACCAAGTGGGTTAGGTGTATTTAAGGTTGAGAATTGAGTTGAGGATTGTGAGTCCTTATAAGTGTCACGACCCGACCCCATACGTGCATATATTATCCGCTCTGGCCCCACAGGGCCGCACGGTTTTGTTCCTCCCAGGCAAGCCTGGGAAAACGCATACGCACATGTAAGGATCTGTCCTCAACATATAGCCCAGGACTCCCCCTCTCTTTTCCGATGTGGGAGTTTCTGGCAACCTACAGCAGCCAGGCCACGCCCTACACACACTTGCCGGCACACAGCCCAGACAAGCCAGGCCATGCCCTATACACACTACTGCATTTACCCCTCGTAGGGACTCAACGTCCTCGCTGAGCTTCCACTCCTTACCCACTGTACTAGGTGAGAGTCGGCTCTGATACCATCTGTCACGACCCGACCCCACACGTGCATATATTGTCCCCTCTGGCCCCACAGGGCCGTATGGTTTTGTTCCTCCCAGGAAAGCCCGGGAAAACACGTATGCACATACAAGGATCTGTCCTCAACATATAGCCCAGGGTCCCCATCTCTTTTCCGATGTGGGAGTTTCTGGCAACCTACAGCAGCCAGGCCACAGCCTACACACACTTGCCCGCACACAGCCCAGACAAGCTAGGCCACGCCCTTCACACACTACTGCATTTTCTGTCATGACCCAAAAATGGGCGTGATGGCACTCGTCTTGTCCCACCAAGACAAGTCAGCCTACAACTCAACTATAACCTTAAAACGCGAAATTATTATAAAAATTAAAGTTTAATTTGATGAAAATACCCCAAGACCCGATTATCACGTGCACAAGCTTCTAATGTATTACAATAGATTTGAAAGAAAACACAAGTATCAAATGACATTGTCGCTAGAAT
>JAABOM020060337.1:0-11963 GCA_011800125.2 Solanum clarkiae
TTGTTTAAAAAGGAGTCTTTTAACTATTAATAAAAGTCTATAAAAATAAATAAATTATTACCTGTGTGTAACACTCGTTAAAATTATCAAAATACCCTTAGAGGAGGGACGTGCGCATAATACGTCTTCCCATGCTCCATTTACAAATTCGAGATCGGGTTTGCAATCAGCATAAAAAATTGAGTGGGAAAATGACCTCTTTCGAATTTTAGAATGACTGGATAGAAAAATAATTTTTTGATTCGAAAACCTAGATAGTGTTTATACGCATTAGGGCTGCGGCTCCCCCTGAACGCGGGCATACACTTTATTTTTTTTATTGTTCGACAGGATTTGGGAAAATGCGTTCGGAGGATTTTGGAGGAAAATACACTGGTCTGTGCCCGAGGTACATCACGGACCTATGTAAATTCCGAGGTGAATTTTCTTTTATTTTATGGGGTGTATTTCAGAGCTTTCTCAACCCCTCGTAAGTTCAATAAAGGAGTATAAGGGATCTTTTACATCAAGCTAAATCCAAATAATCTCTATCAACTAAGTTTCCATATGAGTAGATAGAAGGGTCAATTTCAAAAGATCTTATCTCCTAAAGTACAATGAAATAGGTGACTCATAATATATCAAATCGTAGATATTTGAATTAGCTTTCCAATGCATCTAATCACGCCTCAATCAAAGTTCGGAGTAGAAAGTTATGACCATTTTAGTGAAGACATGCAGAGTTGTCTGAAGGTCCGCCATAGCTCCGTGTCGCAGACCTAACACGGACCTTAATAGATAAGCTAATGATATTTTTTTCTTTTTATTTTGAGGGTACTTTCATTCTAAAACCTTTGGGGTCTATTTAAGGTCCCAAAATGCATAAAATGTCAGTTTTCATAATTAAAAATCCTCTCCTTCACTCCTAAAAACAAACGCTCAAGAATCATTAAGAAAGTCATCAAGTCAGGATTAACTTTTAAGATTCATCCTCAAGGTAAGTTATTCTTCATAAATTTTAATCTACCCAACCAAATTTCTTCATCTATTCATGAGTCTCTAATAGAATCTTAAATCATAACCTAGGTTTTCAAGAAGATGAATGCAAGAATCCTAAGAAAGGATTTCTTCATTCTTCTTTTTCAAGAATGTAGGGTTCTTCATCAAAAACTCTAAAAATTCTAAGTCAAAAATTTAAGAATCAAGGAGAAGCCCTTTAAACAATGTCTTTCTAAGTTTTTCCACTCCAAAGAAACTACTGAAATTGAGAATTTTCTCTAAGAAATCTAGTATTCATCAAATTTCGATCGTAATATCAACTTTTCAGGTATGTAAGGGTAACTAAAAGTATGGGATTATTCTCCCATATTTCCTATAAATAGTCATAGATGAGTTGAGAGTCCATGAGTCCCCATACATGATTCTTGAAGTATTATCTTGGTTAAATTCTTGAAAACTATATTACTTACATGTATTTTCATATGTTGATGATCATCATAAACTTGTTTTCTTGAATTGAATACTTTTCATGAGATATTGTATAAACCCTATGTGTTAACTTTTGAAAGCATGCAAGAATGAACTTAGGAGATGAGTCTAGAGCCATGATAGTATAAATGTGCTTGTTGTTGTGGTTCTAGCCTTGAATTGAGTGTGTTGATGATGTTGTTGATGAGGTTGATATTCTTAGAGTCTTAAAAAGGTTGAACTTAATCTTAAAAGAATGTTCCTAATCCATTGAGTTAATGGTTAATGAGATGAGTTGATGTTCTTTGTCCCAAAGAGACTAAATGATGAGAAATCTTGATGTTTGATATTTATGAGCATATTGAGTCCTGGGAGGAGTAGCGAGCACCGAAATGAGTCAAAGTGAGTCCCGCTCGCACTCATAACTACGTAGTCAGTGTAGGAGAGGATTGGACCATGAAAAACGGATGTTTCCTTAGTCCCAAAAGAGGACTTGATGTTATTATAGATCCACAGATCCACGTCCTTTCACCCTGGCAAGGTACTAGGCGGATTTCGCAACGACATCAATTCGTTGTATCATTATCGGCTCATAATGATGGTTGTAGGTCCAAGAAACTCCTAGATAGGTCCCACACTGATAGTACTCTGATGTTGAGTTGAGTTGGTTGATGTGTTACTTGTATACTCTTTATTCTTGCTTTATATAGACATTTGATAGTTTATTGGTTATCTTTCTGAGTTGATGTTGTTCCATATTATTTTACTTATTTCTGTTTCATTCAACTATTTTACATACCATACATCATTGTACTGACGTCACTCGGTGCTGCATCATTTCATGATACAGATATATGGATTAGGGATCATCATCAGGCGTATCATTGAGGGTCGAAGACGTTCAGCTGATTGGTGAGCCTCCCCTACTTCGGAGGAATCATTACATTTATTTTCATCTTGCTTTTTAAGTTAGATTTGGTTAGCTTTACTTTATTTTGAGGTAGTCATAGGTCTGTCATTGGCACCATTTGATAGTAATAGATGCTTCATAAACTAGAGTCGAATGATGATATTAAGATTTGTTGAGCTAGTTCCTTCTACTAGTTATTATTATTTTGAGACTAGATAAGATGTGCCCATTACCTCCCTTAGTCTTCCGCTGATTGTCTTGAGTTTATTGATTGAATGAATGTGATGGAATCAAGTGGTTTGCTTGGGGACTAGCAATAGTCTCTGAGTGCCGGTTACGTCTAAGGTATCCGCCCGGGGCGTGACAGTGTGTAACTTATATCACATAACTATAACTAAATACATTAAATATTATTATCTTGTATCATCAAATTTATAAATATGACATTTTTCTGTTCTTATCGGATGATGCAAATCAACTTTATATTATTTGACAATAACAGTAGACAAAATAATTGAATATACTTCTAATTCTATATATGCCTTTTTTTTCTCATCCACATTAGAGCTCCAAATAAATTTGAATCGTATACTATAGGACTTATTTAGGGGTAGAGATTCCAACATGATTTTCTTCATATTCAGGGCTTGAACCCGATGCTTCTAATTAAGAATGGAGCAGTGTCACCACTACACCACAACCCATATTGATAATTCTTTGTTTTTCTAATGTTAAGGGGAAATAATATTTTAGTTTATCATAAAGTTTAAATTCATGTTCACATCCAATCTACCTTAATATGAATTATATTTAATACGTTCATATTTTCTATTACAATATAATGTATACTTTGAATATTAATTTATAGTTCCTTTGAGTAGTAGTTGTAGAGTCATATTTTGAAAGCTCCTCCAATCTTTAAATAAACACATATATTACTTCCATGTATGCATATAAATAAACAAAATTGAATCCAATTAAAATGCATATAAATTATCAACCAACATGCATATAAGTTACAATTAAGGGGATGATATAATATTACGAAAGAGAGAACAAATTCATTACCTCTAAATTCTTCGGTGTATAAGCGTGTTGCTTTGACATGAATATTAATTTACTCCTTATATAGATAATATTTTTTTAAGTGTTATTGTCCAATTGAAATTAGTATTGGATTGTAGAAGTTTATGGTTTGTGTTAGTTTGTTTTAATCCAAATTAGGTAAAATTTTAGTAGAAAATTTTAATCTTTTTTACATATTTTTTGGAGTTTTTTTTTTGGGGGGGGAGGGGGCAATTAGACTTTTTAAAAAAAACTTTTTATTTGTTTTGGGACGTCTTGGACCCTTTTTTTCGGGGACCTTTTGATTTCTTTTTAAAATTCTTATAATTATTATTATTTGGAAGTTTTTTTAATTATTATTTTCTTTCTGGATCAAGTCTATTTTAGTTGGAAAATGATTCTTTCTATAGGAATTTAATCATAATAAGAAAATCTTCTCCATTTTTTATTTTATCATATCTAATATTTAATATTATTAAAATAATAATACAATAATTTAAAAAAAAAAAGGTGAAAAGACAATTTTGTCTAAAGCGCAGACTTTTAATGAAGACAAAAAATTCAAACAACACAATTAAGGGTCTACACACTTTTAATATAGTATAGATTTCTAAAATCCCTCTTTTCCTATTTTTCACTCTACAAGCCTGATACGCTTCATTCACAATCTCATCTCTTCCGCCAAAAACCTTATTTTTATCCTAAAATCAAGCTCAACTTGATTCAGTTATCTCTTGCTTCTCTCTTATTTCAACTGGCATTTTCTCTCTCTATTATCGATTTCAAATTAAAAAAAGGGTAGCTTAACTTCATCTGCCCAATTCCAATTTCATATGATTTCTTTTTGAAATTCACTATAAATTATATTTTCTTTTCAACTTTTATGTACTGATACATATGTGTCCACCATCCTTTAGCATTGGGCTCACTCAATTAGAGCAAGAACAAGCTATCCGAGATGGTGTGTATGACTCTGACGATGAAGCTTTTTGTGAAAACAGATCTAAACACACCCATGATCTTATGGCCACGAAGAAAAAGGGAGAAATCAAATTGAACAAGGACAAAAGCTTCAAGTTTATATCCCCCATAATTAATCGACTCTCGTTGCATAAGGTTTGTTTTTCAAACACATTAGCTATCAATTATTCTAAAAGTTGTTGTTTGATTCATTATGAAAATATAGGATTTATATGGTAGTATCCATCTTGTATATTTTTATTTTTTATAAGTTTTGGTGTAGCAAAAAATTATGCACCTAAGGTGTTTGATAAAATGTGTAGCTGGAAATTTAGACATTGGACATTTTTTGGATCAAGTACCTAATTGTGTGTGAATCACTACACATATGCGGACATGAGGTTGTATATTTTTATCATTGTTTGATTCAGTATGAAAATATATTGATTCCTATATGTTGTTGGTTCATTAGCATTGTATGTGTTGTATATAATGATTCATTACAAAAGTTTTTGTTTGGTATAGGTTGATGATTCATTGGTGTATTAAACAAAATAACACCACCATGCAATAAATCATGTTAATTGATTGATTTTTTAGGACATAAAATTGACTCATATATATTGATGATTCATTGGGTCTGTATGAGTTGATTATGGTGATTCATTGGGATAGCATTCTGGTTATTATTGATGATGATTCATTAGAATTATTATGGGTTGTCTAATTAGGAAATATAGTGATTCATTGTATATAGTATGTATCTTTTATATTTTTTATATTTGTGAGTTGTTTACAAATTTTTATGATCATTCATTAAATTTGGTGATCCATTGGGACATAAAATTTAGTCATGTGTGGGTTGAATAAAGTGATTCATTGAGATAGTTTTCTGACTATTATATGTTGATGATTCATTGTGTGTATCAAATAAAGATGATACACCATGTAATGTTTCATGTTATTTTTCATCATTTTTTTGACTCGTAATTTCTACGAACAAGATATGCTACACCAATTTAGAGATATGGTTGGGAAAAGGCAACTGAAGGATATGTCAGTGAAAATAATGATCCAAAAAATCAAAGGACCAGTCCAAAGAAACATGTCACAACCAATGGTGGAGTTGGCCAAGCACTAGAGATTGAGAGTTTGGTTGGAAGGAGTTATTCCTGAAAGGAGAGGAAGCCCGTAGAGACAGGAGCCAAGCTGGAAGGGCGTACCCTAGGCATAACTGGCACTCAGAGACTATTGCTAGCCCCTAAGCGAACCACCTAGTCTCATTGCATTTATTCAGTCAATTCATTAGCGGAAGATAACAAGGAAATATCTATCTATTAGTGGGCTATAGGCTATCAACTCTGTCTATCATAAAGAAATACGAATAGCATAGTACTCTCAATAAATAAGAAACAGAGGAAATGACTTCAACATTAACTATAAGTTGTCTATGTCTATGAAGCCTCTCTAGCTAGTGTTTATGAAGGTACCGTGACAGGCCATGACTATCACAATCAAGATAAATAACTTAAAATAGATAAAAGAGAAATAAACGTGTCCTCCCAAAACAGGGGAAGACTCACCAAGTCTGGATTCATGGAGCTCTGAACCTCAATGATTCGCCTGCAGAAGTCCTCAATCTACAAAATCTGCATCATAAAATGATGCAGCGCCAAAGAGGCGTTAGTACGTAGAATGTACTGTATGTAAAACGGGCTAAAGTAAATAATAGGGTGATACAACATAAAATGACATCAGCTCATCAATCACTCAACCTCAACTCAGAGTAAGGAACATGACTCTATCACTCCGCTATCCATCTAGACATCACACAATTACATCAATCTTAGAGTACTATCAATATGAAACCTATCTGGGAGTTTTTATTACCCCAGTAATAATACAACGAAGAGATGTCGTTGCCACATCGGCTAAGTACCTTACTGGGGTAAATGACGAGTCTATTGGGGATCCCAAAGAAGTCTATCAAGTCCTCTGTGGGACAAAGGAAACATCATCTTTCACGGTCCAATCCTCTCCTACGCTGTCCATGTAGTTAATGAGTACATGTGGGACTCACTCTTACCATTTCGGTGATAATACTCTTCCCAGGACTCGATATGCTCATAAGTCTATCAACATCAGGTTGGTTATACAACCAACTTCCCCTACCCCAGGCAGGGACCTCATCTCATTTGACATTCTGTCAACTCAAGGAATAGGTTCTTCCTCTCAAAGGTAAGGTTCAACCTTATATAGACTCTACGATGTACACTAATTCCATCAACTTCAGTCATCAACATACTTATCTCAAGACCCTAACCACAACAATCGATACAGTGAGACAATTAAGGCTCTAGACATTACCCCTAAGATCATTCTTGAAGTCTTTTACAGAGAATTCATGTAGGGTAAATACATAATCACATAATAATACGTGCAAATAATTTATTCAAAATATGATCATCATCAATTTAAGATATTGTATAGATATTAGAGATAAATTTCAAGAAAATCTTCAAGAATTACAATTCAAGACCTATCAACTATCAATCTCCAACTTACTATATTCATTGGGGCACATGGGAGAATAATCCCATGTTTTGGGTAGACTTTACATACCTGGGATTGAAGAATTCCCAACTTTTCTTCAAGAACTTAGACTGTACTTGAAACCCTCAACTTTTTCTTCTTCTCCTTCTCTCAGAGTGTACGTTTAGACTTAGGAAAAATATGGGTTTTGAACCCTCAACCGATAATATACGACCTTAAAAGTACACTTTAGGATTTAGGATAGGGTGAGGAATGACCAAAAGGTCCTTCTCAAATTAAAAGAAAAAAAAAGTTAAAATTGGTACACTGGTCCGCAATGTGCCAAGGGCGCGGACCAGTGTATTTCGCGATTGTTTCTCGAAATTCAATTCCCGTCAAAAATTTAAAAAATTTACTAAGTGTGTCTCCATGTTCCATTAGCGTCGTGCCAGGAGCGCGGACTGACACTGGTTTAGCATTAATTAGCAAAAATTAATTTTCAATCCAGTTGCTCTTAAATCGGGTAGAGACTATTTTCCCACTCGATTTTCCATGTTGATCGCAAATCCGGTCTTGGATGTTCCATTGGAGTTTTGGAAGATTCATTGTGCATATGATTACATTTTAAGAGCATTTCAATAATTTTATGGGTTGTTTACATCATTTTCCCCTTAGGATCATTCGTCCTTGAATGATGAGTAAAAGTAGGACAAAAGCACTAGTAACCTCAAAACTCATCTCATTCCTAACTTGGGAATTCTCAAACTCTCAATTATCCATCACTTACGTATCTCTATCTTAGACTTGGGAATAGAATCGGATTAAGACATTAACTCAAAGAAAGAAATTTCAATAGCGTTAAGGATAGGGACATTACCTTCGACATCATCGTCATTTGGCATGAATAGGTATGGGTATTTGAGTTTCATCACTTTCTTAGCTTCCCACGTAGCTTCGTCAACAAATAGATTCCTCCATAAAACTTTGACAGAGGCTATCTCTTTGTTCCTCATCTTGCGAACTTGTCGATCAAGGATTTGGACTATAATTTGTTCGTAGTATAGGATATCCTTCACTCTCGTACTCTTAATGGGGATTGTCAAAGAAGGATCTCCCAAACACTTCTTTAGCATTAACAGATGAAACACCGGGTGAACTCCATCTAACTCGGAAGAAAAGTCCAACTCATAAAAGACCTTCCCAATCCTCCTCAAAATTTGATATGGTCCGATATAACATGGACTCAATTTTACCTTCTTACCAAACCTCATGACGCCCTTCATGAGTGACACCTTCAAGTACACCCAATCATCCACCTCAAACTCCAAGTCTCTTCTTCTCACATCTGTATAAGGCTTCTGACGATTCTGTGCTGTTTTTAACCTTTCTCTAATAACTTTTACCTTCTCCATGGACTGGTGAACAAGATCAGGTTCGATCAATTCAGCTTCACCAACCTTGAACCAGCTAATTGGTGATCAACATCTCCTCCTGTATAATGCCTTGTAAGGGGCCATCTGAATGCTTGCATGGTAACTATTATTGTACGCAAACTCAATCAATGGTAGATGGACATCCCAATCACCCTTGAAGTCAATTACACACGCTCTCAACATATCCTCCAAAGTCTAAATGGTGCGCTCTGCCTGTCTTTCTGTCTGAGGGTGAAAAATTGTGCTCAGATGTACTTTCGTGCCCAATCCCTTTTGGAAAGATTTCCAAAATTGAGATATAAATTGAGCTGCTCTATCCGAGATGATGGATAAGGGAACCCCATGCAACCACACAACCTTACGAATGTATAGTTGGGCATACTTCTCAGCTATATTAGTTGTCTTGACTGCCAAGAAGTGGGCTGATTTAGTCATCCTATCAACAATCACCAATATCGAATCATGCTGCTTTCGGGATCTTGGTAAACTAGTAATGAAATCCATGTTGATCATCGCCCATTTCTACTCAAGAATTTCAAAGTTCTGAGCTAATCACAAGATCACTGATGTTCAACCTTGACTTGTTGAAAATTGGGACATTTTGAGACAAAATCCGCAATGTCTCTTTTCATTCCATTCCACCAACAGACTTCTCTCAAGTCATGGTACACCTTAGTGGAACTAGGATGGATGGAATATCTGGAGCTATGAGCTTCATCCATGATCCTCTCTCAGACATCATCAACATCAGGCACACACAATCTTTCTTGATACCTCAACACCCCATCTCCCCTTTTGGAGAAAACCATCACCTTCTGCTTATGAACTGCCTCTTTCAATTAGAACAAGACAGGATCTTAGTCTTGCTTTTCCTTCACTTCTGACACTAAGGATGAAGCAGACCCATTCTGCACATTGACCCCGGCTTCGTTGTTCTCCTCAAGTTGCACTCCTAGTTGAGCCAATCTATGCACTTCCTTAGCTAACTCTCTTTTCCCTTGCTTCATATGGGCAATGCTACACATAGATATCCTGCTAAGAGCATCGACAACATTGTTAGCTTTACCTGGGTGGTGGAGAATGCTTGTGTCATAATCCTTGAGCAACTCCAACCACCTTCTCTGTCACAGGTTGAGCTCCTTTTGGCTGAACACGTACTACAAGTCTTGTGGTCAGCGAACACATCCACATGCACTCCATAAAATAGTGACGCCAAATCTTAAGTGCGAATACCACCTCAGCAAACTCGAGATCATGAGTTAGATAATTCTTCTCATAGACCTTAAGTTGTCTGGAAGCATAAGTTGTCACCTTCTCTCTCTGCATAAGCACAAATCCTAGTCCAACTCTGTATGTATCACAATATATCACAAAGTCCCCCATCCCATCGAGCAAAGTCAAAACTGGGGCTGTAGTCAATCTAGTCTTCAACTCTTGGAAACTTCTTTCACATTCCTCAGACCACTGAAACTTGGCCTTATTCTGAGTTATCTTAGTCAATGGTGCTGACAGAGAAGAGAAGCCTTCAACAAATAGGTGATAATAGCCTGCTAAACCCAAGAAGCTTCTTATTTCCGTTGGAGAAGTTGGTCTTGGTCAGTTCTTAACCGCTTCAATTTTCTAAGTATCCACTCGAATACCATATCTCGAAATAGCATGGCCTAGGAAGGCCACAGACTTGAGCCAAAACTCACACTTTGAGAATTTTGCATACAACTCATGATCTTTGAGGGTCTGTAAAACCACTCTAAGGTGATTAGCATGCTCCCCTTAATCCTTTGAACACACCAGAATATCATCAATAAATACAATCACGAACATATCAAGATGCGGTCTGAATAGCCTGTTTATCAAATCCATGAAAGCCGCAGGTGCATTTGTCAACCTAAAGAACATGACCAACAACAACAACAACAACATACCCAGTGAAATCCCACAAGTGGGGTCTGGGGAGGGCAGATTGTACGCAGACCTTGCCGCTACTTCTTAGAAGTAGAGAGGCTGTTTCCGAGAACCCTCATCTCAAAACCCATAAGCAGAGAGAGACTAGATATGCCAAAGAAAGGGAAAGAAAGGGGTAGTAAATAACAATGAATAGCACATACTAATCTGTACCTATGACAAAACACACACATCTGCTACAAACCGTGAAAGAAAAAAAGATAGGAAAGTGCTAAAAGTGAAAATATCAAGAAAATAACAATATGCATAGGAAAAAGAGACTAACTAATAATTAATAAATTAGTCTGCTACTCTAATTCGCGACCTCCACTCCTTTCTATCTAAAGTCATGTCCTCAGTGAGATCAAGTGTCGCCATGTCATGCCTGATCACCTCCCCCCAATATTTTTGCGGTCTTCCCCTACCTCTCCTATTAGCACTCACAACCAACCTCTCGCACCTCCTAATAGGGGCATCGACACCCCTTCTCTGCACATGACCGAACCATCGCAACCTGGCTACCCTCATTTTCTCGCCCACCGGGGCCACCTCTAGTTTCTCCCGAATCGTTTCATTCCTAACCTTGTCCTTCCTGGTGTAACCACACATCCATCTCAGCATCCTCATTTCGGCTACATGCATTTGCTGAATATGAGTATTTTTGACTGGCCAACACTCCGCTCCATACATTAACGATGGTCTAAAGAACATGACCAAGAACTCAAAATGGCCATACCGTGTCTTAAAGGCTATCTTAGGAATATCTCTTTCCTTCACCTTCAATTGATGGAAATCCCGATCTGAACTCTATCTTGGAGAAACAAACAACACCCTGAAGTTGGTCAAAGAGATTATCTGTCCAGGGAAGGGGATACTTATTCTTTATTGTGACCTTGTTAAGTTAGTGGTAGTCTATACACATCTTGACAGAACCATCTTTCTTACGCAAAAATAGGATAGAAGCACCCCAAGGAGTAACACTAGGCCTTATGAAACCTTTCTCTAACAAGTCTTTCAATTATTCTTTCAATTCTTTCAACACTGTGGGGGCCATTCTATAAGGTGGAATTGAAATAGGTTTGGTCTTGGGAAAAACATCAATCCTAAAGTCAATCTCCCTATAAGGAGGGACTCCAGGTAGATCATCAGGAAACACCTCAGGAAACTCATTTACAATCGGGACTAATTCAAGAGTAAAAGATTCAACATCACCAAACTTAACTTGCACGAGGTGGTAAATACAACCCTTGGAGATCAACTTGTTGGCTCTAAGATAAGAGATAAACTTGCCCTTAGGTGCAACAGAACCCCTTTTCCACTCTAGAACAGGCTCATTAGGAAACTAAAACTTATAAATTTGTGTTCTACAGTAAATAGAAGCATAACAGGCATGAACCTAATCCATTCCAAGTATCACATCAAAATCAACCATCTCTAAAATCTCTGCAAACCCTCTCAGCTAATATAGACTCACCAAAACAACAAAAGGTTCAAGCAAACACTCTGGAAGGATCCCAAACTTACTAGCCACATAAGGAGTATGTTAGACCCAGTTTTCTTTAAATTAAGGATAATTATCCAATTGGGAAATTTTGTTATGGATGTCGTGTAATTTGAACTTAAGTTTATTTCTGGTGCATGATTAGAGTATCAAGTGAAATTGGCGTGAATAATTA
>JAABOM020060338.1:0-11963 GCA_011800125.2 Solanum clarkiae
TACACACACATACAAATACGTGCACATATGAAAACATACAAATTGATTATATTCATATAAATTTTTATAGTTAACTATAAAGAATAATATTGTGTAACGTTACAAAAATATAGATATATAAATTGTATGATATTATATTTCTTAACTCCTAGTAAAAGAAAAACTAGAATAACTTTAAACAATTTCTATCATGTAAAGCTTTTTAAAATTTTTGTTTGTAAAATTCCTTATTATCTTAAATTTTAAATAATAATAAAAAAATTACGATTTCTTAATCAATTATTGGTTGATTATATGTCATATAAAGCTTTTTTAATATTTTGTTTTTAATATTTCAGTTTATACTTGTCTAACTCAAACAAATGATTTTGCTTTGTATACATCTGTTAGTTTCTCAACCAATAATGAAAAAAAGTCGACACAATAAATAAGTTTTTATTAGAAGAAATATTATTACTGAATACAGATTCTTAAATCTATTGATTGAGGTAATTTGCAAGTGGAGAAACATCAATCCTCTTGAGAAAATTATTTACTACCAAATTTATCTAACTTTTCTACCTTAAATTAATCTCATAAGCTCATCATTATATATTTAATATTATTACTTTCATTTTAATTTTTTGTTTTGACCTACTTCATCTTTCATCTTTCATCTTTAAAAAGATCAAGTAAAGATAAATAAATTGTTTCTCAAAATAAAAACATATACATAAATTATATCAAGAAAATATTTAAGTTACAAAAATTGTGCCAAAAAGATTTGAACTAAATATTTTTATAATATTTCAAAATTTTATATAATTGAGTATAATAAGAATGGTGAATAGAGTTACTAGAATATAATACATTAATATTTTTTTTATTGAATGTTTTTATGAAATAAGCAAAATTATAAAAGATAGATGATTCTTAGCATGATGATGGAATGATTAACCAAATGTCACTTGTTATGCTTATATAACATGTTTTGGTCTGATCTCTTTGCACTCATATTAATTAGAAAATATTTTTACACTAACTAATATGTTTTAACGACGGGATGTTATGCCTTTTAACTATCAAATATTATCCCCTTGTTAATGTTGGATTAAAATATGTCTTTAACTATCGGAAAAAATGTTGGTCATTATAAGTATATTTATAACGATAAAATTCATTTTCCTTCGTTGAGAAATGATCGTTAAAAGTCATTTTTCTTGTAGTGGTTCATGCATATCATAGATTTTGTGATAAGAATGTTTATAAATGATGTTTTGCTGCTTATATTTCCATCTAGTGGTAGAGACAAGATTTTCTTTAAGGGGGTTCAGAATTTTAATAAGTACACATACAAACTAATCGAACGGGATTCCGTATCTATAATATATACATAAAAATTATTTTCATCATATATAAATAATATAATTTTTCACCAAAGTGAGTTCGGATGAACTCCTTAAACACTATGTGGCTCCGCCACTGCTTCCAACCACAGCTCTGTGAAGCGATTTTCAAAGTACATTTGTGCTTTTCTCATTTTTATATTCCCTTTTAATGAAATTTTTAGGTAATATGGATATTTAATTTTGCTACATAGAAGATCAATTTTTTTGTCTATCTAGAAGGTTTTGCCTTTTTAAGTTGGCAATACTTGTTTTGTTTCGTTTGGGTATAAAGGCTTTAATGTGTTACGTCATCAGGTCATGTTGTAGGAGTACTGATTGTACATTCTCTGATCCTTCTGAGGAAATCTAGATCAATTATCTGATCCTTTTGCGCAATCGGGAGCTGAAAATATATGTAACTTGGATTGTTTTATCTGTGCTTGTGTGCCCTGAATGTACAAGAGGTATAATGTCCAGCAACAATACGGAAGATGTGATTACCATTTCTTCTGTTTTTCTCTACTAAATATCTTCCCTCAACCCCCTCCCAAAAAAAAAGCAATTTACTAACTCCGTTGCGGTTGGTGGCATTGTTGGTCCAGTAGAGACCAAACATACTCAAAACGATCTGCCACAGTTGTCCAGTCTCTTCACAATGTAGGATTAAGTGGCTACTTCCCTGACATAAAAAAACATCTTGAAGATAGCTGGATTCACCTTCTTTGTAGAAGTACCCAAAGGGTGTGGCCTAGAGGTCGATGAAGTGGGTTGAGATCGGCATAGTCAAAAATACTAAGTTCATGAAAGCTGCGCCAAACACCATGGTTATTAAAAAAAATAACCCTTCGTAGACTTTCACGAGTCAGACAGGCTCTTCCGATTACAAACCAAGAGAAACATGTCACTTTCAATGGAGCTTTTGCCTTCCAAATGTTCCTCCAGTGATAGATTTGTACGTGCTGTCCAGTGGAGTTAAACAGGAAATATGCTAACTTTACTGAGAACCTCTTCTTTGCATCCCCTTTCCATATATTGGAAACTAGTGATTATTAGAGACCTACCAATCATTCAGTAGTTTTCTAAAAGAAAAGTTTCATTCTTGCAAACTCCAAGCATCCTCAGTTGTAGCCTTTGGTAAAAGGCTTAGACAAACATATCTAGAAACAACTCTTTTAGAAGACGATACCCTAGCCAGTTATCATACAAAAAGCAGATTTCTTTTCCATTTCCCACAACAAAGCTCTCATTTGTCATTAGTTTTGGCAATTGAGTTTTGATAGATACCCATATGCACAACTGTAATAGGCTTGCTGCCCCAGTATATTATTGTATCTCCTTAACCATTTCATTAGGAGACACTTGTTGCATTCTCAAATTTTTAATTCTAGGGACACCTTCTTTACACCTTGGTGACTCCTTTCCAGCTAACTAAATGAAAACATTCTTTATTTCTGTTTCCTTATCACAAGAAATTTCTTCAGAGGGAATTTAGCTTCTTTTCCACCTTTGCAGGCAATAGGAAGAAAGATATTACATAAGTAGGTTTAATCCAAACCACATTTATCAAAATAGCCCTACCATCAAAGATATTATTGAGATCTCCATCTAGCTAATCTACTTTTTGCTTTCTCAACAACTCCACTCAAACCTCCGTTGCCTTATTTCCTTGAGTCAAGAGACAAAATCAATTTACAAAAAGATATGTGATATGGATTGACTTATATTTGTAGCTTGTGTGTCATGAATGTAAGTTAAATTTGTATAATGCAGGCATTTGAAAAGTCAAAAACTGTTTAATTGGCATATATTACCCTACACGTGTAAGATATATATCACACACTCCTCTCTTGTAGGTTTTAGTGGTGATTAATGTGACTCTTTCAATCCCTGTGTTAGTGACGTTCTTTTAATTTACCGACTCACTTGTATAAAATGTTTAGGTCCCACCAAGAGGTTTAAGTCACTTGTATAAAAAGTTTAGGTCCCACCGAGAGGTTTAGGCCATTTTCACACCTTTAGGGGTCGTTTGGTTTGAGATGTAAGTTATCATAATTTTGAGATAAAATGAAGGATTATTGCCATGCCCAGGGAGGGTACCCTTGTCGTGGCTGCAACTCAGAGACTATTACTAGCCCCCAAGCGAACCAACTCGGCCTCATCACATTCATTAAATCACATTATAAAAGTGGAAGATATCAATAAATATGAAAATACTCAATGGAAAGAAAAAACATAATCTAAGGACAAAGGCCCAACAGTTTATCCATCAACTAAGTAAGACTAGTGTGAAATAAACTAGCCAAAAGTAACATCCAATCATAATTCAACAATCTAATCTATGAAGACTCTAAAATATATGACTAAATGGTGCCAATGACAAACTCATGCTTACCTCTAAGTAGACTAAAGTAGTCTAAAACTCAAAATTAGGAACAGAAACATGATATACTCCGAAAGTAGGGAAGGACTCACTAATAAGATGAAAGCAATTAGGTCCTCAACAGGGTGGCAGTTGATGACTGCTAGTACATGTCTCTATATCATGAAAAGATTCAGGCCCAAATGGATGTTAGTACAAGAAATGTATGAGCATGTAAAATGATAGAAAGAAACATATAAAGAAAGAATAATGTGAACTCAAATAGCTCAACTCAAAAGAAGGAAACTCAATCATCATGTCAAGAGTCTAAAGTATGAATATAATTTAGACAATGACTAATCATCTATCATCTACGTCCCATTTACTAAGAGTACTATCAAGGCATATTGGAGAGTTTCTCTAATCGACAATTATTACCTATGAGCCAGTGATGATGCAACGAAGCGATGTCATTACTACATCCATCCAATACCCTGCCGAGCGTATGTGCCATCTCATTAATGGATCCATAATCAGTAAGATCAATTCCTCATTTTGGGACAATAGGAAACATTCAGTTTTATGCTTCAATCCTAACCTAGTCAGCTATGTAGTTATTGAGTTTGAGTTGGACTTACTCTTACTCAATTTGGTGCTCAATACCTCTCCCAAGACTCAATATGCTCATAAGACATCAATCCTATGGCTAACTCATTAATCTAGTCTCGTTGGACATTTGTCAACTCAACTCATCACATCAACCATCAACCCTTTTGCTTACATCATTTTTAGGTTCGGATCTTGACTCATGCGGACTCAATCATGCATCATTTTAACTCATAGCATTTAGGAGAACAAATGTAGAATTAAAACATTCAAGAATTTTATAGGCTCTTTATGCTCAGATTATACTCATGCATGCTCATGTAAGTAAAATATGTGTCAATAATAAGAAATCATGCTAGGGTTCATGTAGTAAGGTAAAATCATGAAATTCAAGTAACTAAATCATAAAAAGAGTAATTCATACAAGATTTAGTAGAAATACATTAGATGTTAAGAAAAGACTTTCAAAAAACATTTATGAGAGACTCAATTTACTCACATCACCATCAATCCAGGTTATGAGGCACATGGAAGAATAGAATTCATGTTTTGGTTAGCCTTACATACCTGGAAGTTTTGAACCTTGAAAGAAATTGGAAGAATTCTCAAGTTTATCTTCAAACCCTAGCCCTTTTCTCCTTTGGAACCTTGCTTCTACGTTTTGAGAGAGTGATATTAGCATAAAAGTGTTAAACTGGCATGTTTAGGTCTTTATTTAGGTGTAAAAACATCAATCTTAGGCTCTGAAAAGGTGGAAAAAGATCAAAATATCATTTCTTAAAAAGATGTCAAAAGCCATATACGGGCCCAGTTACGGCCATAGAAAGTTCCACGGCCCGTAGGGACTTTTCCATAAAGTTTTGGCCTAATTTTGGGGCCTTTGGTTCACATTTATGGCCCATGTTATGTCTCGTAGAAAGTTCTACGACCCTTAGATGGGTTTGTAAAGTCTGGGGCTAAAAGTTAAAGTTTCAGGACTTTGGTCCACGAATTAGCAGATGCACCATGCTTCATTTTACAGCCCGTAAAGTGGTTTTGTAATTCCACTCTGCTCTGACAATCTTCACTAAAATGGTTGTAACTTTTGACTCCAAACTCTAACTGAGGTGAAACAAGTTGCTTTGGAAAGTTAATTCAAAGGGCTTTCATTTGGTATGTAATGGGATACCTAATTCTTTGTACGCTAAGAGTTATGATCATTTAAAATTGATCCTTGCATAATCCAACACTAAAAACTCAATTTATAGGAAAGTTTTGAACTCGACTAAGTACTAGAGGTCTCTTATGACCCGAATACACTTCCCATATATAAGAATGATGCTTGAAACATAGGTACATAAAGAGATAGAGTTACGGGGTGTCACAATATCTCCCCCTTGGGATCATTCATCCTTGAATGATGAGTAAGTAGGAGACCTATCAAGAAGGAACTCAAATACTCAGATACTCAAATACACATACTTCATAAATCAACCTCAACTTAGATTCAGAATTGAAAGGCTATCTCTAACATTATCATTAGGCACGAAAACAATTGAAGACATGTATACTCAAATACACATAAACTCAAGAAGAACATCAACTCAGAGATAAGAACTCAACTCAACAATGAAAAGTTATCTCAAAAAGTAGAAATGAATTATTACCATCGATTTTATCATTAGAAGGCACGAATATGTAAGGGTATCCAGCCTTCATATCGTCTTCAGCTTCTCATGCAGCCTCTTCAATGGATTGACTTCTTTATAATACTTTTACAAAAGCAACCTCTTTGATTGTCAGCTTGCGAACCTGACGATCAAGGATTTGGACTGGGATCTCTTCATAACTCAAACTATTCTTCACTCCAATGCTTTAAATAGGTATAACCAAGGATGGATCTCCCAAACACTTCTTAAGCATCGAAATGTGAAAGTCTGGGTAGATGGCTGCCAACTCTTGTGGTAGCTCCAACTCTTAAGTTATGTTTCCCACTCTTTTCAAAATTTGGTAGGGACCAATATATCAAGGACTCAATTTTCCCTTCTTCCCAAATCTCATTATAACCTTCATGGGTGCACTTTTAGATACACCCAATCGTTCACTTCAAACTCTAGGTTCCTTATCCTAATATCAGTGTAGGACTTTTGGCAACTCTAGGCAGTTCTCAATCTCTCTTGGATGAACTTTACTTTTACCTTAAACCATCCAATGATTGATTTACATCTCCTCTCATAGAATGCCTCATAAGGAGCCATCTGAATTCTCGAATAGAAGCTGTTGTTTCAGGCAAACTCAATCAGAGACAAGTGGTCATTCCAATTACCTTTGAAGTCAATGACGCAGGCCCTCAACATATCCTCCAAAGTTTATATTGTTCGCTCTGGTTGACCATCAGTCTGAGGGTGGAAAGCAGTACTAAGGTTCTCTTTTGAACCCAAGCCTTTCTGAAAGGACATCAAGTATTGGGTGATGAATTGAGCCCCTCTATCTGATATGATGGACAAATGAACACCAGGCAATTTGACAACCCTTTTTATGTATAAACGGGCATAATCATAGGCAATGTCTGTCATTTTTATCGCTAAAACATATGCAGATTTTGTCACCCGATCAACTATCAGCCAATTGAATCATACTGTCTGCAGGACCTCAGTAAGCCTGTTACAATGTCCATGTTAATCACTTCCCATTTCCAATCTGGAATTTCAAAATTCTAAACTACTCCATATGGACTTTTGTGATCAACTTTAACTAGTTGGCAATTCGAGAACTTGGAAATGAACTCAGCAATGTGTTTATTCATTCCACTCCACCAGTAGACTTCTCTCAAGTCATGGAACATCTTGGTCGACCATAGATAGATGGAATATTTGGAACTATGGGCTTCTTCCATGATCCTCCCTCGAACACTATCAACATTTGGAACACACAGACTACCTTGATACGTCAATACTCCATCTCCCACTTTGGCGAAAGCCATCACCTTCTACTTATGTATATCTAGCTTCAACAGTAATAAAAAGGATCTTAATCTTGTTTCTCCTTCACCTCTACTACTAGAGATGATACAGACCTCTTACGCATAAGAACTCCTCCTTCGCCCGATTCATCTAGTTGAACTCCCAATCGTACCAGTCGGTGAACGTCTTTGGCCAACTCCTTTTTCTCTTCCTCCACATGGGCAGTACTCCCCATGAATAACCTGCTAAGAGCATCAACAACCACATTAGCTTTACCTGGATGGTAGAGGATTTTCATGTTGTAGTCTTTGAGCAACTCCATCCATCTCCTCTGCCTCAAGTTAAGATCTTTCTAGGTGAAGATGTATTACAGACTCTTATGGTCTGTGAATACATTCACATATGCTCCATACAAGTAGTGGCACCAGATCTCGAGTGCAAACACCACTGCAGCCAATTCTAAGTCATGAGTTGGATAGTTCCATCCGTGGTTCTTGAGTTGTCTAGAAGCATAGGCTATCACCTTACCTCTCTGCATCAGAGCACATCCCAGTCTCACTCTACAAGCATCAAAATATATTACGAAATCATTCGACCCTTTATGTAGAGTCAATACTGGTGTAGTCGTTAATCTGGTTTTCAATTCTTTGAAACTTTTCTCACACTTGTCGGACCACTAAAACTTAGCTTTATTTTGAGTTAGCTTAGCCAATAGGGATGATAAAAAGAGAATCCCTCAAAAAATCTATGGTAGTAACCAACCAAACCCAGAAAACTCTTTATGTCAGTTGGAGAGGTGGGTCTAGGCAAGTTCTTAACTGCCTCAATCTTCTGCATATCTACTCAAATACCATTACCTGAGGCAATATGTCCTGAAAATGACATCGATTTATGCCAGAATTCATATTTTAAAAAATTTCCACACAATGCCTTATCTCTGAGGGTATGAAGAATAATTTGGAGATTATCGGCATACTCTTCCTCATCTCTAGAGTACACCAATATATCATTTATGAATACAATCACGAACATATCAAGGTGCTATCTGAATACTCTATTCATCAAGTCTATGGAAGCGACATGAGCATTTGTCAATCTGAAGGACATTAGTAGAAATTCAAAGTAACCATATTGGGTTCTAAAAGTCATCTTCGGGATATCACATTCTCTCAACTTTCAAATGGTGCTAGCCTGATCTGAGGTCTATCTTGGAGAAAATAGTTGCATCCTAAAGTTGGTCAAGCAAGTCATTAATCCTCAGAAGGGGATATTTGTTCTTAATTGTCATCTTATTCAGCTAGCGATAATCTACACATATCCTGAGGGAACCATCTTTCTTTCGAACAAATAGGACCGGAGCGCATATGGAGAGACACTCAGCCTAACAAATCCCTCATCCAAGAGATATTTCAACTGCTCTTTTAGTTCTTTCAACTCTATGGGAGCCATTCTATATGGTGGAATAGAGATAGGTTGGGTTTTAGGGAGAACATCAATCCAAATTTCAATCTCCCTATCAAGAGGGACTCCAGGCAAATCATGATGAAACTCATTGACAACTAGAACTGACTCAAAAGGTGGAGACTCTACATTATTAGCCTTAACTCGCATGAGGTGATAAATAGATCCTTTAGAGATTAATTTTTTGGACTTAAGGTAGGAAATAAACCTACCCCTAGGCACTACAGAAATACCCTTCCACTCTATAACAGGATCATTCGGGAATTGGAATTTGACCGTCTGAGTTTTATAATTGACAGAGGCATAAGAGTTGTGAAGCCAATCTATGCCAAAAATCACATCAAAGTCAATCATCTCTAACTCAACTAAGTCTGCCAAAGTATCTCTATGATAGATAGGCACCGTGCAACCACTATACATCCTTTCAGTTAGAATGGACTAACTAATAGGAGTAGAAACTCAAAGGGCTCAAGAAGACATTCAGCAAGAATCTCAAACTTACTAGTCACATATGGAGTTAAAAATGATAAAGTGGCACCTAGGTCAAGCAAAGCATATACATAATAGGAAAATACTCGAAGCATACCCGTGATAATATCTGGTGCAACTTCCTAATCATGTCAATATTCTATTGCATATAGACATTTTGTACCCCCTCCCATATTAGTTGTGGCACCTCTTTGTGGTGATGCTAAAGATTGAGCCTTATTACCTTCATCACCCCTCCTTCTCATTGGGCACTCATTTTGGAAGTGACTAGTCCATCTGCACCTTTAGCAAGCATTTGTGCCCTTATGGCACTCACTTAGATAGAGTTTGCCACACTTGCCACATAGTGGTTTCCCCCTCAAACCTTGAGTCACACTAGCTTGGGATTGAGAACCCTGAGCTCAATAATTCTAATAGCCCTGAGACTTCTGATCATACTTGTTACTCGGAGATGGTACACTTGCTGAAATTGGTGAATAGTTCAAAGACCTCTTCTTAGAAAAGGACATGTCCCCCTTACCCTGCTTATGCTGGCTAGGCTCATGCCTTGCTGACTTAGCCTTTTTGCTCAAGTGCTCCTCCTTATCCCTCTTCTTTTCCTCTTCAAGCTGTTGCATGTAGACCATTAGCCTAGAGATATCCATGTCTAGAATCAGAAATGTTGCCTTGCACTCCTTTTTCACATATTTTCCCAAGCCGGATACGAACTTTCTCATTCTAGATCTCATGTTAGGGACCATTTCAGGAGAATACCTGGATAGTTGTATGAAGTGAAGGTTATATTCTTTGAAAGTCATCCCCTCCTACTTCAAGTTGAAAAACTCCTCAACCTTCACTTCCCTTAATTCTCATGGAAAGAAGTGTTCAAGAAATGAACTCTCAAAGTCATCCCAAATGGCAAGCTCAGCATCTTCACCTCACTTTCTTCCCATTGATTGTACCAGACATTTGCCACATCCTTGAGTTGACAGGAAGAAAGTTCAACTCCCTCTGTCTCAGTGTCATGCACAACTTTTAACATTTTCCACATCTCATCAATGAAGTTCTGGGTGTCTTTCTTAACCTTTGATCCAGTAAACACTGGTAGGTTCATCCTTAGAAAATCTCTCAGCCTAGTGGCTCTGTTAGCTCTTGAGAATTAGAACTAGGAATCTCTAAACTCCAGTTCCCACTCTGAGCAGCTACTAGTTGGGTGTGCATAGTCATAGCTCCTCTGAAATTAGCCTTTGTGGTAGGAGCATGTGAGTTAGTGGGGGGGGGGGGCTAAGAAGTACCAGCAGCTCTAGTAGGTCGACCTATACCCCTAGTCTCCATCTAAGAAGGCTCTTCTAAAGTGGGAATCTCAGCATTGCTGGCTGAAGCATTTCTCTGGGTCATGGTACATTTTGGAGGCATGATATACAAGCGCGTAACACATGAGTTAGAAAAAAACTTTGTAAAGTTTTTAACTATATCGCACAAACTCAGAATACAAGTAAGTGTGACAATTCCTAATGTCCTATAGTTTCCTGCTTATGATGTGTGGTGCACAACACACCTAAAAACAAGACTCTACTAGACACGACTTCATATACTCACTAGGACACTTGAACTCTGTGCGATGATACCAAATTTGTCATACCTCGAGAGGGTAATCTTGGCTTGGCCGGCACTCTAAGACTGTTGCTAGTCCCTAAGCAAACCATTTGGCCTCATCACATTCGTTCAATCATATTATAAAAGCAAAAGGCATCAACGAATAAGAAAATACTCAATAAAACGCAATGACATAATCCAAGGCCAAAGGCCCAACAGTCTATCCATCAACTAAGTAAGACTACTATGAAAGAAACTAGCCAAAAGTAACATCTAATCACAAATCGATAATCTAGTCTATGAAGACTATAAAACATATGACTAAATGGTGCCAATGACATACCCATGGCTATCTCTAAGTAGAATAAAGAACGTCTAAAACTCAAAATTTGGAAAAGAAACATGATATTCTCTAAAAATAAGGGAGGGATCACCAATTAGCTGAAAGCAATTAGGTCCTAAATAGGGCACATGTTGATAACTGCTAGTACTTGTCTCTGCATCATGAAAAGAAGAAGGCCCAAATGAACCTCAGTACGTAGAATGTACGAGCATGTAAAATGGCAGAAAGAAACACTATAGAGAAAAAAGTCCCTCAACGTGGTTACCCGGGCCTACAACCTCTGATCAAGGCTTGGTAAACTTACAACACTATAGAGACAAAAATGACACATATATACATTCCTTTCATCATCATAAAGTCATTTAAATTATAAGTTATGCTTTAGACCTTCAAGAACTCAAGAATCTATAACCGGACATTTTATCAAACACTTGGCAGGTGTGTGATGCTAGTGTAAAACCGTGCAATTAAGAGTGAAATCATGCAAGAAAATTTAATGTAATATGTCACGCCCCACTCTAAGGGTCGTGAACAGTGTCCGATAGGGACACCTAGACACATGCTAACCTTAAATTCCTAATGAAACCGACCTGGAAATCTACCGAAATTTTGGTAGAGTTTCCTCTGTTTTATTAACTAACTACACCTGCAAAAAGAACCTAACAGCAACCCAGACAACAATGCAAATATATTTTCACTTGTACATATACATAAATGTGGGCCGACAAGGTCTCCGTCGCGGTTCTGCCGCCTAATAGTCATGTCATACATAGAGTAATGCGGTCTCGCCGCCTGATCAGGTATCAAATACATATAATAGA
>JAABOM020060340.1:0-11960 GCA_011800125.2 Solanum clarkiae
TTAGATTATTTTTATTTTATTGTTCCAATGTTTTAAAAATATATTTTATTTTATATTATTTATTTATATTTTCTACTCATTCTCAATTTTTACTTTATGTAATTTCATGTAGTTTTGTTTTTCATATTACATACCTTATTTATTTATTTACTCTATGTTTATATTTTTCATTAGCATGACTTTTTTAGTATTTAAATTTTTACATCAAGGTTGAATTCATTGTTGAATAAAGTTATAAACTTATGATTTTTATCTTTTAAATCATATTATATATGTTATGTAGGAATTTGACATAAGAATATGAAGTTAAATTTTTATTTTGTATTATAACTTATGTTATATTTTTAGTTTTATTTGTTTAGTAGTATTGGCTTAATATTTCACATTACAAGATATTTTTTTATTTAGATTTGATAGATTATTTTTTTGTCAAATATTTTTTTAATAATTTTATGATGACATTATATTTAAAATATTAATATTTTTGTCAAATATGTTGGTATAAATCTTGTATTTTTTTTATTTTTCTGATAAATTTAATTAAAATATGCTAATTTGAACAATACAATTTTTTTTTAGTATTAGTTAAGAACATATGTTTACTAATTAATATATTTTTGAAGACAATATATATCTTAATGTAATGATCCTCCAGGTCATTTCTTCTTTTTTGCGTGTTTTACATCGATTAGAGCTTTCAGATAGTGACACCAAGTCATTAGTGATTGATAGTGCTGACAGTTTGATTGCTTGATCACTCATTTGAAAGATATGCAATTTTTCGTATTACATGCCTATTTAAAGTTGAAAAAATGAGTTTAGCAGTAAGTCTTAGTAAATGGTCTCAGAGAAAAATTCTGACAGTCTCATCATCTCCGGAATGGTCAAATTAGGCTAGAAGCATGTTCGATTAAATAATCGAGGTTTCCGTATAAGTTTATACCAAGTTTTGCATTTTAGCCTTCATAATAGGCCAATAGTTGATTTTAGTCAATATTCATGGAAGACGTGCCTGGACGAAAATTCTAATAGCACGGTTAGCTTGGGAACGTCGAATTTGATCCCGAATGACCTTTCATTTGATTTTCAAAGCTTCCGGGGTGCATTTTGGGTCCTTCGATGTAAATTAAGTAATTTTAAAGTAATAAAGTTGGACCCTCATTTGATCAAAATGACTCCATATGAGAATTTCAACTGTGTCATTGGATCTGGAATCTCAAATTTTGGTACGGTTACATAGTTTCTTTGCGAAAATCGAGCTTTGAACGATTCCAGGACACCCCATCAAAGAAAATCACACTAGCTTATATCTGGTGCAGACCCAACACTCTGTGTTCACAGAGGGTGCACCATGTGTGCTCCACGTTCGTGGAGCCTGGGCCAGCAGCGCTCCACATTCGTGGAAGTATGTGAGTGGCGGTGATATATATAAAATTCTAGATTCGCAAAATAAAAAGAATGGAAATTCGATCAATGATAAAATCTTCATCCGAAGTTTGATTTTAATGATTCAAGAGGCTAAATTGTATATTTTTTTTCGAGAGAAACCTCATAGGAGCGTCCAAAACTGCTTTAGGCATGTCGTTTGAGGTAATTTTTGTTGTTCTGCTACTGTATATGGGAAATGATATTTAGAAATTTTGAAATGCGATTTCTTTACCGTTTTGAGTTGAATTTCAATGGAATTTAGGTATATTTTGTATGTTTCCCCAAGGCGCATGTTGTATTAATACTAGAAGTTGTTATTTGAGTTGCGTTTGTATCGAAATGCAAATGAACCTATTGTCTGTATTAAATTATTCATAAAGAAATGGTTTACGTTATTGGAATGTTTTATGTAATTTTATGCATCGGATGAAGCTTGAAATTAAGGCACAGGCTCAGGAAAGTATGAGGGTTATTATTTAAGCTTTGTTTTGGGATTCCGATGCGGGCCAATTTTTGGTCTGAGATTGATTTAAGATCATTTTCTATGTTTTTAATGTCAAAAGGACTATGTTGATACTTTGACTCTATTTTTGATAGTCGGACAACATTCTGAGATCGTCCATGTCATGCCCCGAGTTCACACCCTGGACGTGGCCAAAACTAGAACCATTTCTGGTCCTAAGCGAACCACTTGGCCTGCCTACTTTACTCAACGGCAGACTTAAATAATAATGGTAGACTTAGATATAAAGTACTAAAAAGAAAGAAATAGTCTGAACAATTAAACATAGAAAATATCCTAACAACAACTGAAATAAGAATTGAAACTCCTGTCATATAGTCTATGGAATCTTTAAGTAGAATAACCTGAAACAACTACTGTGACAGGCCCATGATAACCATAACTGAAAAGAAATACTAAAAACAAAAGTAAAGACTCCAAAGCCTCTGACTGGTAAGAGGCCACACCAATAGCTGAATAGAATGTTGGTCCTCAACGGAGCGTCTGTTGAGGAACTCTGTCACCTGCGTCTGCATCATAATACAATGCAGGTCCAAAGGACGTCAGTACGTGAAATGTACGGTATATAAAATAGCCAAAATCAAAAACTTAGGATAAGGCACTATGCTCAAAGTAATAAAAACATGTCTCAAAATAAGATAACATAAGTAACAAATAAAGTGCATGCTGAAGGTAAAAACATATGGTGAAACTCTGTATATAGAACTAGTTTACTTTAGCTTAGAGAGTTTTTCTAATCAACAACTACCACTATAAGATTCGTGGTGATACAACGCCTTGCCCATGCTACCAGAGCCGTCCCATACTTTGCCAGAGTAAGGGATGAAAACTAGAAGAGTGGATCCATCCCAAAACTGGGCCATCTCAACGGCAAGTGAAGAGTTGTACTCTTGGTACAATCCTATCCTGCACCGTCTATGTAGTTTATGAGTTCAAGTTATTGTTACTCTCACTCATATCGGTGCTCAATACTACTCCTAACTTTTATAATGCTCATAACTTAAAGAGTAAGAGTTCTCAAAAATGCCTTTTAATCTTTTATGACTTAGCCCAACTTTAGCTTTTCTTAAACTTTTCTCAACTTATCTCTTCTCTTTGACTGAATTTGTATCAATGCAAAGTGTCTTAAAGCATAAATTTAGTACTCAGCTATCTAGTAAATATAGAAGCTTTAAGTACTCTTTAGACTCAACTCAAAACTGTGAACATAATGGTTTTCATGAAATATCTAGGGTTCTTATAATTGCAACCTTAATTATGAAACCTTAGATTAATATCTTAACTTAGTAGTGAAATCAGTAAAGGTCATGACTTTTACCAAGAAAAATACATGAACTAGTATTTTAATGAAATTCACTAGTAATGGGGCAAACTTGATCTCAATTCGTAAACATGATCTTGGATAGAGACTGGTAGTTAAAGATACTAAATTAATAGTAGGATAACTTTGGAGGGCCTTACATACCCAGAGAATTAGTTTCTTGAAGAAATTAGGGAAGGTTCTTGAAAGCCCTAACTTTAGCCCCTTTGAAACTATGTTCTGAGTCTTTGAGAGTGTTTAAACGCTAATGGTATGAAGAGTTATATTCTAGGGGTTTAATTTGGTGAAAACTGACAAGTTTAGGTTTAAAAAGATGAGAAAAGATGAAAATACCCCTCTTTAAAATTGTTGATCGGGTCGTCTACGAGACCATCTACGGCCTTTAAAAGTTTTTACGGCCCGTAGGGACCCTTCCGTAAACTTTTGGACAATTTTTGAGTTCTCTGGATCACTTTCACGTGCCCAATTTATGGCACGTAGAATGTTCTACGACCAGTAGATTGGTCTATAAAGTCTGGGACCAAAACTGAAGTTTTAGGAATTTTTCCCACGATTTAGTATACGGGCTGTACTTTGATTTACGACCCATAAAGGGGTTTCATATTGCATCTCTACTCTGACAGTCTTCAGTAAAACGACCATAACTTTTGACTCCGAACTCCAAATGAGGTGCAATCAGTTGCATTGGAAAGATAATTCAAAGAGCTTTCATTTGGCAGGTCATGGGACATCTAATTCTTTTTGCGCTAAGAGTTATAATCATTTAAAGTTTACCCTTGTAAAATCTAAGACTAGAAACTCAATTTATTGGAAAATTTTGAACTCGACTAAGTATTAGAGGTCTCTTTTGACCCTAATACATTTCTCACATATAAGGGTGAGGATTGAAACAAATGCACATGTGAGAATAGAATTATGGAGTGTCACAATATTTCCCCCTTGGGATCATTCGTCCTCGAATGAAGGTGAAACTAGGGAATATATACATGTTTGCTACTCATGAACTAGTTTATCAACAAGAAGTTGTCCAGATATCTTATTACTCATTTTTAAGGAGCTAGCTCAACTCAATGGTGGAATAAGGAATATTACCTTCATGATTGTCATTGGAAGGCAAAAATAAATGAGGATATCTAGCTTTCATATCTGCCTAGCTTCCCAAGTGGCTTCCTCGATGAACTGGTTCCTCCACAATACTTTAACAGAAGCTATTTCCTTGGTCCTCAATTTGTGAACTTGGCGATCTAGTATTTGAACTGGGATCTCTTCATATGACAAACTGTCTTTGACTCTAATACTTTCTATAGGCACAACTAATGGAGGATCTCCCAAACACTTTTTAAGCATAGAAACATGGAACACTAAATGAATAGTAGCTAATTTTGGTGATTCCAATTCGTATGCCACATTACCAATCCTCCTAATAATCTGGTACGGGCCAATATATCGAGGACTGAACTTCCCGTTTTGCCTGAATCTCATAACTCCCTTTATTGGTCAAACATTTAGGTACACCCAATCACATACCTCAAATTCCAAATCTCTCTTTCTAACATCAGTGTAAGACTTTTGTCAGCTTTAGGCTGTATTTAGTCTTTCATGAATAACTTTGACCTTATCCATAGCCTGATGGACTAAATTAGGTCCTCTCAATCCTGCCTCACCAACTTCAAACTACACAATAGGCGACCTACACCTCCTCCCATAAAGAGCCTCATATGGTGCCATTTGTATGCTAGCTTGGAAATTGTTGTTATAGGAAAATTCAATGAAGGGTAGGTGATCATTCCAGTTATCTTTAAAGTCTATAACACATTCTCTCAACATATTCTCAAGTGTCTGAATGGTCCACTCCGTTTGCCCATTTGTTTGGGGATGGAAGGTTGTACTAAGATTCACCTTCGTACCAAGCCCTTTCTGAAAGGACTTCCAAAATTGTCCTATGAACTGGGCTCCTCTATATAAAATAATGGATATGGGAACCTCATGCAATCTAACGATCTCCCTAGTGTAAAGTCTTGCACAGTGACTCTATTAGTCGTCTTGATAGGTAGAAAATGAGCTGAGTTGGTCATTCTGTCACTATTACCCATATTAAATCATGCTATTTACAAGATCGAGCTAAACCCTTTTATGAAGTCTGTGCTAATCATCTCCCACTTCCACTCTGGAATCTCAATATTCTAGGCCACATCACAAGGACTTTGGTGCTACACCTTAACTTGCTGGTAATTCCGACATCTTGACATGAACTCTACAATGTCATTCTTCATGCCACCCTACCAATAAACCTCTCGGAAATCTCTATACATTTTTGTTGCACTTGGTGAATAGAGTATCTATCTTTGTGAGCCGCGCCTCAGCTAGCATCTTGTATCTAAGGTCATCGACACTTGGTACATATAGCCTGCCTTGGTATCTCATGACTCCATCTCCCCTTTTTGCAAACGCTAATACCTTTTGCATCTGAACATCTTCTTTCAACTGAAGAAGGATAGGATCCCAGTCTTGCTTTTCTTTCACCTCCACTATCAAGGATGACTTTGCCCCATTTTTGATAACTGCACCACCTTCATCAGAATCTTCAATCTGCACCCCTAAGTGTGTAAATTTGTGCACTTCCTTAGCTAGTTCTTTCTTTCCATCCTCAATGTGTGCAGTGCTCCCCATGGTCAACCTGCTAAGATTATCAACAACTGCATTAGCTTTACCTGGGTGATAGAGGATGCTCATGTCATAATCTTTCAACAACTCCAACCATCTCCTTAGCCTCAAGTTCAACTCCTTCTGGCTGAATACATACTATAAGCTCTTGTGGTCAGTAAATACATCCATATGCCCACCGTAAAGATAATGTCTCCAGATTTTGAGGGCAAACACCACAACAAGAAGCTCAAGATCATGAGTTGGGTAGTTCTTCTCATGAGTCTTAAGCTGTTTGGAGACATATGCTTATCACGACCCAAACTAGCACCTAGACGTGACACGATGAATAGGGAACCCGAAGGAACCCCAAACAAGCCTCTTAGCATATCATACACACATCCTTGGTCGCGGAAGCAAGAATAAACAATAATAGAAAACATAAACAAGGGAAATTGGGACTAATGGAGAGAGAGTTTGATACTTAAATAGCATAGATGAGTCAAAGCTTAAGCATATTACATAATTTGTGCAACAACACCTCTAGATATAGAACTTAGCGAGGGCCAAGACAAGCAACCGAGCTCACCCTCATAGTCAAAAGCATATGACATAAGGATAGTTAGTACATAGCATAAATCAAGAGAAGTATGTCCTCGGAGTTGAGGACTCACCAACTTGCTTGGATAGATATTTCTAGCCATGTGGAGGAGGGTAATGATCAAGTGGACCTTCGGTTCCTACATGGTAACATCATGTAGGTATAGAGTATACGTTAGTACGTTTGAATGTACTAAGTATGTAGGATGCAATGCAACAAGAGATAGACAACATAGTCAAAATGTATAATGATAAGCAATAGATAACATAATAGGAATATGACATGTATGATCAATGCTCAAGTAAGTCATGCTTTGCAAATGAATCAATATGTATAGATCATAATACATAAGTATGGGAAGAGACCTCAACCGTCATAGAATAAGACTAAGCGATCTACAACTTGGAATCCCGATGATTACCCTCACCGGTAAAGAGATGGTTTACTTACTAAGGTAAACTATACTTCACCTTACAGGAGCCCATCCCTTTTTGGAGAAGTAACCTTCCTTACCGGAGCCCATCCCATTTCGAAGAGGATTTCATGAGTAACTTCATCTTATGGGAGCCCATCCCCTTTCGGGTAGAATTTCTAAAGTGAATGCACTAAATGGATCCACTAGTGTTGCAAGGGTATAACATAGTCCTATGGTGGCACATAGTTTAATGAAAAAAGAGCAAACCCTCCATCCATCGATGCTAAATCTAATCTCATGGAATACTTATAAGAATCATACTTTAATAACTTGCAATAAATATAGAGACATAGCATGAGTAGCTCTAAAACATCCTTGACCTCAAAATGGTGAGCCTAACTTCAAACATAAGAACAGATCATCATCAAACATTACCCTTGCATTAACATCAACATTAAAGGCTCACAAGAGGTAAAATCTTTGGGAAAAAGGGCTTAATCCGGCCCTACAACATCATCAACCTTTTCATGAATCAAACACACCTTCGAAAGACCAAAATCATCATAAAGTCACTTGACTCATAAATCAACCAATATATCATCAAAACTTTAAGAATACTTAAAAAGGAATTTTATTAAACACTTGGTGGTATGCAATGCTAGTACAAAATCATTCAATTCAAGAATGAATTATGCAAGAAAATTCAATGTAAAACCACCTACCAACACTTGATAATACTCTCATGCAATATACATCAAAAACCTTCATGAAATCTCAAGATAAATCCAAGATTCATAGCTCAAAACATGCTTAAACAGTCAAACTTTTATAAAACCCTAACATAGTTTATAGTAAAATTCATAATAAGTAAGACCCATAAGTAAATCAACTTAGAATCATGCAATTTATGTATAAAAGAAGCTTGGGTACTATGGGAGAAATGACCCAATGATTGAAACCCACATACCTTAGTTTTGGAGAATTTCTTGGTGAAGATTGGAAATGGAGACTTGAAGCCTTCAGTGAATTCCTTAGATCCAGAATGAGTTTTGGCACTTGAATTTTGAGTGAAATATTTGTCTAAGTGTTTGAAAGAGTATTGGAGAATGTCTTATATGATATGAAGGTGAAATATGGCTAAGTATAGGCATTTTCATGCATGGAAAGACTTAGGCCCAAGACCCAAAAGTCCTGGACTGAACTGAAAAAGACTGGCAACAAAATATAACATTGGTGCCCTTGGTGCATTGCGCCAGCAATGCGGAAACCTCTTTGAAAATCACATTTTACCATTTCCAAGTTTTGATACAGTCACTCTAAAATCGGTGTTAGACCCATTTTCCACTCAATTTTGCACATGATCAAGAATATAAAGTCAAATTTTTGAAATTATACATGGATTTTGAGATATATGGAAATTACAATTCCAAATACTTTCGAGGCACATTTTCGGGTACTTTTTGGGATCGTTTCAATGCTATCACCTTGTGTCTTTACATGAATACGCATCCCAACCCAACTCCGGAAGCATCACAACGGACAACAAAGCCATTAGCTCTGTTGGGTAGGGATAAGACTCGAGCTGTAGTCAGCCTAGTTTTCAACTTGGAAGCTCTTCTCACAAGCCTCAGACCATACGATCTTAACCTTCTTCTGAGTTAGCTTAGTTAAGGGAGCTGAGTTAGAAGAAAACCCCTCTACACAATGCCTGTAGCAACCTGCCAAACCTAAGAAACTCCTTATCTCTATTGGAGTTGTGGGTCTTGGCTAATTCTTTACTGCCACAATCTTTTAAGAATCAATTTGAATGCCTTCACCAGAAATAATATGACCTAAAAACACCACAGATGTTAATCAGAACTCACATTTGGAAAATTTGGCATACAACTATTGGCCTTTAAGGGTTTGAAGGATAATTCTGAGATGGTTGGCATGCTCTTCCTCATTACGAGAGTAGATCAGGATGTCATCTATGAACACAATGACCTACATATCTAGGTAGACCTCCACACCCTATTCATAAAATTCATTAAAGTCGCTAGTGCATTTGTCAGTTCAAATGATATTACCAAGAACTTATAATGACCATGGCGGGTTCTGAAAGCGGTCTTAAAGATGTCACTTTCTCTAACTTTGAGCTGATGGTACCCAAATCTGAGGTCTATTTTGGAGAAACAAGTAGCACATCCTTCTTACGCACGAAGAGAACTGGGGTACCCCAAGGTGAGATGCTTGATCTAATGAAACCCTTATCTAGGAGGTCTTTCAGCTGTGTTTTCAACTCTTTTAACTCTGAAGGAGCAATACGGTACGAAGGGATAAATATAGACTGAGTATCTAGGAGGGTATCTATCCCAAAATCTTTCTCCCTATCTGGAGGGACTCCAGGTAGATCATCATCATTCACGACTGGAATAGACTGGAGAGATGGTGTCTTGGCATAAGAATCTTTGACTTTGGCTAGATGGTATACACACCCTTTGGAAATTAACTTTCTAGATTTGAGATATGAGACAAATTGACCATTAGGAAAAACTGAGTTACCCTCCATTCTAAGACTGGCTCAATAGGAAACTGATACTGAAACATGACCACCCTGGTTCTGCAGTCTATGGAGGCATAACAAGTGTGAAGCCAGTCCATGCCTAGGATGGCGCCAAAATATACCATGTCTAACTCAACCAGATTAGCTAAGGTATCTTTATAGTAAACCGACACTAGACAATCCCTATAGACTCTTTGGGCAAGAATAGATTCCCTAACAGGGGTAGAAACACTAAAAGGATCAAGAAGACATTCTGGACTGATCCCAACTTCGTGGCTACAAAGGGAGTCACAAATGACAATGTGGCACCTGGGTCTAATAAGGTACATACATCACAAGTAAAAACTTTGAGCATAGTAGTAACCACGTCTATTGAGTTCTCCTGCTCCTGTCTAGTGGCCATGGCATATAGACAGTTTGTGCCCCCGCCTGTTCCTGATGTGGCAACCCTCTGAATTGGCTTACCCTATGGTGTTGAAGAAACTGGCTGAGATCTTTTATCCCTCATGTTCTGCCTCCCCATAGGACAGTCCTTCAAAAAGTGCCCCACCTGACCACATTAAAACAATCATTTATGCCCACAAGGCACTCTCCTGGATGAGACCTTCCACACTTACCACAGACTGGATAACGAGTCAATCTTGAGCTACATTCCGCTATGATTGGATGCCCTGAAATCTATGGTTCTGTGATACCTGCTTATTTTTGACCCTCGATGTAGTAGCAACTGAAGGTGCTGGTTGAGATATCCTACGTTGAAAGGATGAATGATTGGTACTTCCATCCCCCTTCTTACCTGTCTCTTGGCCTGATATCTTAGCCCTTTTGTTTCTGAACTCCTCCCTATCCTGTAATTTTTCCTCCTCTACTTGCTGCACATAAGTCATCAAGCAAGCTATATCCATATCCCTAATTACATAACAGTTCTGCCCTCTCTCTTAGTTATTCGAGAGAGCCTTGACACAAATAGATCCATCCTAGTATGCATGTCTGCCACCATAGTCAGAGCATAACGGGACAACTGAGTGAATTTGAGGCTGTACTCCCACACACTCATAGCTTTCTTCTTCAAATTCAGAAACTCCCTCACTTTAGCCTGCCTCAACTCTCTAGGAAAGTACTGTCCCAGAAAAGCCTCCTTGAACACTGCCCAACTCAAAGCTGGTGCCCTTCTGCTTTACCACCCTTCTACTGATCAAACCAAAGTCTAGCTGCTCCTTGATCTGGTAGTCATCCAACTCAATCCGCTCTGCATCACCTGTGTTCATAACTTGAAATACTTTCCGGAGCTCCTCAATGAAGTTCTCTAGATCCTCCCTCACATTAGACCTCGTGAACTTAGTGGGTTTATCCTCAGAAATTCATGAACCCTGGTGGTATCTGAACTATCATTCCTGCAATCTCCCTGTGCCAAAGTATTGATGGCCCGGTGGAGATCAACATTAGAGATATCTGCTTATGGAGGCTACTCAATAGGCACAACTAGACCTCTAGGTCCCTCAGGAATTGGTGGATCAAACTGGTTTGCATTCTGCATGGCTAGGCACCCTTTACCCCTGGCTGGTCTGTAAGCTCTATGTAGAGGCATAATCTGAAAAAAAAAATAAGGCATGAATTCATGAATAAAGGACTTAACAGAGGTAAACTCTAAAGCACGAAATGGAATAATAATTCATAATGACATTCCCTAATGTCCTGTAACCTCCCTATTATAGATGTGGTGCACTTCATACCAATAATACAAACTCTATTAGACATGATTCCATAGATACCCTGGGACACTTGAATTCTGTACTCTGATACCAAGTTTGTCACACCCTGGATGTGGCCGGCACCCAGAACCATTTCTAGTCCCAAGAGAACTACTTGGCCTGGCTACTTAATTTAGTGGAAGACTTAAATAACAATGGCAGACTCAGATATAAAGTGCTAAAAAGAAAGAAATAGTTTGAACAACTAAACATAGGAAATATCCCAACAACAATTGAAATAAGAACTGAAACTCCTGTCATATAGTCTATAGAACCTTTAAGTAGAATAATCTGAAACAACTATAGTGACATGCCCACGATAACCACAACTAAAAAGAAATGCTAAAAACAGAAGTAAAGACTCCAAAGCCTCTGACTAGTAAGAGGCCTCACCAATAGTTGAATGGAATGCTAGTGCTCAATAGAACGTCTGCTGAGGAACTCTGTTGTCACGACCCAAAATTCAAGCGTGATGGCACTCATCTTATCCCACCAAGTCAAGTCAGCCTACAACTAAACTATAACATTAAACATGTGGAATTATAAGAAAAATGAAAGTTCAATTACGGATAATAAGTCAACTTAATGAAAATCCCCAAAAACCTGGTTGTCACGTGCACAAGCTTCTAATATATTACAATAGATTCAAAAGGAAGCACAAGTATCAAATGATATTGTCTCTAGAATAGAACAAAATCATAAAATAGGAGTAAGAAGTCAGCTGGAATGACAA
>JAABOM020060341.1:0-11960 GCA_011800125.2 Solanum clarkiae
TTTTGGGATGAGAAATTTATAACAATGACCAAGAGAACATCCAACATCACAGATAGTGTTCCGAGTAGTATCAAGTGGTTGCTCATTTTCAGAGCAGCGACGAAGGCACGCATCTAGGCACGTTATATTTTGGCCGCATGCGATTGCACACTGTACTTGACACCATATATCATTGGCTATAGCATGATGGTGTGTCAACATGACAAGGAACAATATTAGCACAAGTTTCATTGTCATTGAGAGAGAGTTTGCTTTGCACTATTAGGAAGACTATGTTGTTATTGGTTGGTGTAAAATAAGGTTTCCATAAGAAGCTATTTATAGTGGAAGCGGGGGGCGGATAAAAGACATAAAATTTTAAAAATGTGATGAAAGTCTCTATTATATTGTAAACTATGTATATTAAATTGTTATAACTTCGCCTTACTCAGCCAGGTTTCAATCATACTTGGTTATTTAATTTAATTTCCAAAAAAATAAAAATTTGTGTTGATAGTGATGGATCCAAGATTTTTAAGGGGGTTGAAAAATTAAAATATAGTATATTATATATATCAATCTGTAATATGTTCAAACGTAAAATCATATACATAAAAGAATTAAAAATACCTTATAGATATTGTGTATTTTTTTGTTGAGGAAGTTTAGTGAACCTCTTGCTATCTTCTAGATCCGCCCCTACGTGTCTTCATTATTATGTTTTTTATTTAAAAATACTCTTCAACTAGCAAAATAGCTCAAAAGAAAGAAAAATAATCAATATTCTTTTAACTATTTGAAATAGGACAATTTTACCCTTATTCTTGTACATTTTTTGGGAATATAATGAATGTGTTAATATATAACAAAATAAGAAAATAAATAGTATAAACACTATCTATTTTAATAACTAAATTAATATGATATACATGTCACTCCCCGGGAGGGTACCATAGACATATCCCGACATTCAGATACTATTGCTAGTTCCCAAGCGAACCACTTGGCCTCATCACATTCGTTCAATCAATAAACTCTAACTATCAACGAAAGACTAAAGAAAGTAATAGGCACATCTCATCTAGTCTCAAAACAATATCAAATAAAAAGACTAGTAGAAAGGAAAACTAGCTCAACAAGTCTTAACATCAACATTCGACTCTAGTTTATGAAGTCTCTATCACTATCATGGTGCCGATGACAGGCCCATGACTACCTCAAAACAAAATAAAGCTAATCAAATCTAACTCTATAAATAAGATGAAAATAAATGTAATGATCCTCCGAAGTAAGGGAGGCTCACTAAATCAGTTAAACTGCTCAGATCCTCAACGATGCGCCTATTGATGATCTCAAGTACTAGGCTCTGCATCATGAAGCAATACATCACCGAGTGGCGTTAGTACGTGGAATGTATAGTATGTAAAATAGTTGAATGTAACAGAATAGGTAGAATAATATGGAACAACATCAATTCAGAATAATATATAACCAATTAGAATATCAAATGTCTATCTAAAGCAAGAATAAAGAGTAGGCAAGTGATCCATCAACCTCATCAATCAAATAAGACTCAACTCAATAGACTCGACTCAACTCATCTCATCTCATCTCGACTCGGAGTACTCAATGTGAAAACTTTCTGGGAGTTTCTTTTATCCGACAACAATCACTATGATCCAGTGGTTGTACAACATCTCGCCGGTGTTGCCACAACCATTCTGTACTTTCCAAGTAGAGAATGAATTGAAATCATAATGGATAATCCATAATGGAGTCAGCTATCAACAAGTTTTCTATTAATTCAGGGACTTCTATAGAGAGGGAATCTCAATGTAATGTAGTAGTTCTAATCCTCACCTATGCTTGGCAATATAGTTAATGGGTGCGAGTTGGCTTTACTCTTATCCATTTTGGTGTTTGATACTCCTCCCAAGACTCAAATGCTCATAAAATAATTTATCTCAATCAAATTATCTCAATCAACCTCGTGGAGGCTCTCACAGGGCCGTCTCGACCATAAGGGCACTAAAGTAATCGCTTGGGTCCCTATTTTTTTTAGGTCCCCACTTTCTCCCAAAGATGTATATATATGTGATATTGTTAAAAGAATTTCATGTATTGATAATTTCTTTTTTAAAAAATTAAATAGAAAATATAATTTTATTATCTCATATTAAATATTCTTAAGTCTTTCAAACAGTCAAACTTTCAACGTTATCTAAAATCTACTGTTATGTGTTCATAAAAAGATCAAACTTATTTTTCTGTATCTTCTTCAAATTTCAATTAGTAAAATTAATCAACACTACTTTAATATCGTTGTATTAACTTATTCAACACAACACTATTTCAATATCATAATGCAAATTTTTCAAAATTTTGAGTTAAGTTTTATTATTCTAACTTTGTTATATGTTTTTCACGAAAAATTTATATTATTTATATTCCAACTTCATAATGTCTGCGTATATCCTACTTTCGGACCTCATTTGTAGGACTACACTTAGTATGTTATAATATTTCAATTTATTTCTGAGGCCCCTCTATGAAATTTGGCTTTAGACACCCAAACTTGTTGAGGCAATCCTGGGCACTCATAATCTCAATCAGTCTCATAGAGACTCTCATCATCTCATCAACTCAATTCTCAATCAATAGTTCAAGGCTTAGTTCAATCATTAGGGAACAATTAGACAATTCATTAGAGTTCATTTATGACTACTTATGGGCAATGAAGTTCTATCAACCTATGATCATGCTCACATCACAATCATAATCCACATTCTCAAGTCAAGGTTCTAAACTCAATCCCTAGGTTCATTCATGCATGCTTTCAAAAGTTAACATTTAGGGTTTATATAATATCTCATGAAAAGTATTTAGTTCAAGAAAACAAGTTTATGATGATCATCAACATATGTAAATACATGCAATAAATATAATTTCCAAGAAAATAATCAACAAAGTATTTCAAGAAACATGTAAGGGGACTCATGGACTCTCAACTCCTCTATTACTATCTATAAGGCATATGGGAGAATAATCTCATACTTTTGTTTAGTCTTAAATACCTAGTGTGAAGCTATCAACAATCAACCTTCAAGAATCCTCCTCGTACGCTCATCTTCTCCTCTCTTTAACCCTAGTCTTTTTCGAGGACTTAGAATAGCTAGAAAATGGAATTTAAAACCCTTTTTATCCTCAAAATGACCTATTTTGATCGTGTTTTGAGTTTAAGATGGACTGAAAAATATCTAGAATGCCCCTCATGAATTAAAGAAAAAAGTTATAGTTTGTGAAAGCAGTCCGCGATAGGGTATTTTCACCAAAAATTCTCCAAACGAGTTTTTCTGATCTCATAGAATTTTTTTAAAAAAATATAAGAGTGGATCTGGAACAATTTTTCAAAATGATTTTTTCTGTTTTTCGCATCGAAAAATTATCTTTTGGTCCGGTTGCTCTAAAAATCAATCAAGATAATTTTTGCACTCAATTTTCATGTTGATCGCATATTCGATCTCATATTTGCCATCAGAGTTTGGGAAGATGCGTCATGCGTACATTTCTCCTCTAGGCGTACTTTGGTAATTTTATCGGGTATTACATCATCTTTCCTTTGAGATCATTCATCCCCAAATGATGAGAAAGGTGAATATCAAGGAACGAATAGACTCAAGACTCATCTCAATACTCACAACAACCAATCAAACTCTAGACTCCTCATCAACCTCAACAAACATCTCAGATAGACAATTTTGTTCAAAGCAAGAGCAGAGATATTATCATAGACATCCTCAATATCAGGCATGAACAGAATGTGGAAACTCGATCAATTCAAAATTGTTTATACACTTCGTCAATCAGTTGTATTGAATTCAAGAAGGAAGTCAACAACTCTAATCGAGAAAGGGGACCATCTTGATATATAAGACTCTGCGAGCTACAAGACTCTGCAGGCATTCTTAAGCTCAAATCCCCACCTCAATCGTACTTCTTTTCATGGCACTCTACTCTATCAAATTAAGCTTTAGGCTCCTATTCAACTCCCTACTTGTCCACATTCCCTTATTCCATTCAAGTCAACTTCTGTGCCTCAAAATACTATTGCTAAGATGATTATATTCATACAATAGCAACCCTTTATACTCAAACTCTATACTCTCACAGGGATTTTCCCTAAAAGATTACCAGTCCTCTTCAGAGATTTCAAGCCTACTTAGCACTTCTACCTCTACCAATCAATGAACTCCTACTCAAGGACACACCAACATACTCTTACCTATCTTTTTTCACACCATAATGTCTCATCTCTCCCCTTTTCCCTATCTCTATCCCTACATCACACAAGTACCACACCAATGTTATAATAAGGATATATTCACTCCTCCTCATCTACGCTCATTCTCCATCTACTACTATTAGCATCAATACTAGGGCCTAGAGGAACTCGTCTCTCTCCCTTTTGGCGAAACTCCAACTACTACTCTTCATGTAAAATAAGCATGATTCTACATCTCAAACTTGATACTCTACATCCTACAATCAATAATGGCATAACGCACTGAAGGTCGGGGCATGCATAAGATGACATCAGAATAAAGAACCCTCACTCTCTCTCTTCAACCATCACTCTTCTATTCTGATCAACATTTCCATCAAGACTCGGAAGCCATATCAACCAGAAGGCTTAGAACGAAGATCATTAGCACAATTCAATTGAGAAATCTTATTTGAGAACGTTCATAATGAAGTACTGTAATGACTGGTGGCAATTTTTTTTTAATATTGTTATTACTCCACTTAATACCTAATGGCTGCATTTTCTTTACTTACTTATAAATTATTTTTTTCTTCTTGTTGTTGCTCCACTTGGAGCTAATAAACAATCCCATTTGTGGTTTGTTGACAACCCTTTTGTTTTGAGTGGCCTTGGCACTAGTATAGTGCTTAATTGTTTATCCTGCTCAATATTGAGCAAGACATGGTATTGCCCTATATAATGGCTGAGCAGTTGCTCATTCAGAACAAGCCAAAAGAAACAAGCGAATAACGTAAGGAAAAGAAAATATATATATATATATATAAATAGTCCAAAAATATTTTGAGAGTTTTATTAAGTTGAAGGAAGGTGGTTTATTGCGTGGAGCTTCGACAATTTTATTGTAAGTTGCTCCTATTTTCTAAATATTCTATAATAAGATATTTTATATATAAATGAGTTTTTTTTCGTGTACTTTTAAGTACTTTATTATGAAAATATTATTTATAATGAGTGAAATTATTTTGATAGATCAAAGTTAAGTTGAGGTATAATGATTTATTTGACTAGATCGTGATGTTTTGGATTCCATTCGGAAGGAGAAGGCTCAAGTGCTTGACTGATTATCTTTGGCAAAGGCAAGTGAATTTCTTAAACTTTGTTAAGTATATAGAATCTTGTGCTTCCTTTATAATGATATTGAGATTGAGGGTATGGCAACACTTATGGTGTTGAACTACATATTCTTGATTTTGGGATATATGAATTTGTATGGGCATCTTACATATTTTATTTTCATGAACATGATTTATTATGCATTTACTATATGTTTGCTGGATGATCCAAAAAAAAAATGCAAAGCTGAAGGAAAATGGTTCCGGCTAGTAAAAAAAAGAAAAGAATGAGAATTAATGAAGATGTACCATATTCGAGGGTCGTGTCGCACGCCGCGATGGATACTGTGATTCGAGGGTCGTGTCGCACGCTGCGACGGATACTATGATTTCAGAGTCGTGTCGCATTTCGCGACTGATACATAGTCCATGTGTGGCTCCCATGGGTTCTGACTGAGGCATGTTTATGATCAGCAGATATGTATCACTAGGACTGATATGCATCATTTTACGTGACATTGCATTGCATTGCATCACATCCCATTATCATTTATAAATGTGTGAGTGCCTTATGAAACTTGTGATAGATGCACTTGATCCCTGGTGTTGTTGATACATAATAGTTATTGTGATTATGGAACTATATGTTATGTACATTGTGAACTGTTATGCTGGAATTATTTTATGCAGGTTATAGTTGTGAGGGTTTGGTTGAAGTGCTGGGGGTACATGTATTCTATATTACTTAATTTTGTTGTTTAGTAGTTCACTTGTTGAGTACCGTATGTTTGGTACTCACCCCCTTGCTACAACAAATTTTGTAGGTTGTGAGCCTGGATCGTCGTGATATACTCTCCACTCTTCCTTATTCGAGACTTCCTAAGGGAATTGTGAGAGGTAGCGGTTTGCCATCCCAGCTGACTTCTTACTCCTATTTATAATTTTGTTCTATTCTAGAGGCAATATAAGTTGATCTTTGTATTTTCTTTCGAATCTATTGTAATACATTAGAAGCTTGTACATGTGACAACCAGGTTTTGGGGGATTTTCATTAAGTTGACTTATCATCCACAATTGAACTTTCATTTTTGTTAAATTTCCACAATTTTATGTTATAGTAGGGTTGTAGGCTGACTTGTCTTGGTGGGATAAGACGAGTGCTAGCACACCCAATATTCGGGTCGTGACAAGTTGGTATCAGAGTATTAAGTTCATAGGTCTCAGGTGCATATAAGCTGAGTTTCAGTAGTCTTAAGGATCGGTACTGAGACGTCTGTACATATCTTTGAGAAGCTGTGGAGACTGTTAGGAAACTTTCCTTTATTTATTCTTTCTTATCGTGTGTGGTCATTGGTACTGAGTTACACCCATGTTCTTTTGATAGATTGCAAGGACTAGAGCTACTGTTTCTGGTGGTAAAGGTGAGGCAGCTCCTAAGGCAGTTGTCGAGGCCCCAGTTAGAGGTATGGGTAGAGCTCGAGCCAGAGGTCATGCTCATGGAATAGCACTAGCGAGAGGTCGTGCTAGGGAGGTCGTTTCAGAGCCTACGTCTAACCTTAGAGGGAATTCGATTCCTACAAAGCACGTAGCCTCGCCTTTGTTGCAGGATACTTTATTGTGTACTTGAGAGTTTTGGTCCGAGCGGTAACATGAGAGGCATGCCAGGTGGTTCTCAAATCGGAGGATGAGCTCAGACCCTAGATTAGCATCATGTTCCACTGGTCCATGATCCGATAGTGCAGCCACCAGTGGGTACCAGAGTTGAGATTGATCCTGCACCAGTTATTGAGGTTCGGGGTGCACCTTTGGCTACATTAACTGAGGGTGAGCAGCGGTGCTATGAGATGTTTAGGAAGATGAACCCACCTCAATTTCAGGGTGGAAGGACAGAGGATGCTCATGAGTTTCTGACTACTTGTAGGGAGTTGTTAGATACTGTTGGCTTAGCTGAGTCACACGGGGTTCGATATGTTACTCTTCAGCTTCATGGGCCAGCAAGAGAATGGTGGAGGACATATTCAGGGTCTTTGCCTGTGGGATCTCCCATAGTGTCTTGGGAGATGTTCTCTGGCGCTTTTAACGATAGATTTGTCCCTTGGAGTGTGAGGGAGGAGAGTCGGTTGAGATTTGAGAATCTAAGGCAGGATGGCTTATCAGTCACCGAGTATGAGACCCATTTCTGTCAGTTATCTAGAAATGCTACAACCATTATTCCTAATGAGACAGAGAAAGTTCGTAGGTTGTGAGAGGATTGACCTATTCTATTCGACAGGCAGTGTTTGAAGTATCTAGAGATAGGGTCTCTTTCCAATCTGTTGTGAATGATGCTAAGGAGGCAGAGCTGGTGGAGAGAGAAGAATTTGGGGACCCTAAGAGGGCCCGTGCATCCAGTCAGTTTTCTGGTACCTCATTTGGAGGTAAAGGGTCCTATAAAGGGGGTGGCTCATCCCAGCATCGTGGACCAGCTTATGCATCATTGCCTGCTTCTGAGTGTGGTCAGACACATCGTAGATTTACAGGGCAAGACAACTATGGTAGTTCGTCAGGATCCACACGTCAATCCCAGAGTCAGAGGTTTTGTATGAGTGTGGAGATCCTGATCACTTGATACGACAGTGTCCTTTATCGGGAGGATAAGGTCGGCCCTACCACAGATCTTCAGTTCATACTAGACCACCAGCACCACCACCATACAGAGGGCGAGGCAGAGCTCAGACGAATAAGGTGGCCGCATTCCAAGTAGAGGGACGAATGGTTTCATCGTCCCACAGAGTGAGGGTAGAGGCATTGCTTAGACAGGCGGTGGTAGGGGACCACATTGCTATGCATTTCCTGGGAGGCCCGAGGCAGAGGTTTCTAACGCAGTCATCACAGGTATTATCTCGATTTTTCATCGATCTATATCTGTACTGTTTGATCTTGGATCTACCTAATCCTATGTGTCGTCCTACTTTTCACTTGGATTCGACTTGCTATATTATTGTATGCCTGTACCTATTCATGTTTCTACACCAGTAGGTGAGCCTTTAGTGGTGGATCGAGTGTATCTATCCTGTCTTGGTTCATTGTCTGGGTATGATACTTGGGTGGATATGATTATTCTGGAGATGGTAGATTTTGATGTTATCTTAGGGATGGATTGGCTTTCCCCATATCATGTTATTCTTGATTGCTATGTAAAAATGGTGACCTTAGCCATGCCCAGGATACCAAAAATTGAGTGGAAGGGTGATGGTGGTTCTTATCCAAACAGATTCATCTCTTACGTCCGTGCTCAGAAGCTGATTGACAGGGGGTGTATGTCTTACTTAGCTTTCATTCGAGATACTAGTATTGAATAGCCTTCTATAGAGTCTATCCCTGTGATTTAGGAGTTTGTCGATGTATTTCCCACTGACCTTCCAGGTGTTCCACCTGATAGGGATATTGTCTTTCCCATTGACCTAGAGCCAGACACTAAGCCCATCTCTATTCCTCCATATAGAATGGCTCCAGCTGAATTGAAAGAATTGAAGAAACAACTCCAAGACCTATTAAGTAAAGGATTTATTCATCCTAGTGCATCACCTTGGGATGCCCCGGTCTTGTTTGTGAAAAAGAAAGACGAGTCTATGCGGATGTGTATAGATTACAGACAGTTAAATGAAGTAATTATTAAGAATAAGTACCCTTTTCCCCGCATTGATGACTTATTTGATCAGCTTCAAGGAGCAGCTGTGTTTTCTAAGATTGACTTAAGGTCTGGTTATCATCAGTTGAGGATTAAGGCATCAGATATTCCTAAGACAGCTTTTCGAATCCTTTATGGTCACTATGAATTTTTGGTGATGTCTTTTGGGTTGACTAACGCCCCTGCGGCGTTCATGGAATTGATGAATAGGGTTTTCCGTCCGTACTTAGATTCTTTTGTTATAGTATTCATTGATGACATCTTGGTGTATTCCAAGACTGAGACAGGTCATGCTAGTCACTTAAGGATAGTATTACAAAAGTTGAGGGAGGAAAAACTATATGCAAACTTCTCCAAGTGTGAGTTTTGGCTTGATTTGGTGGTGTTCTTAGGGCATGTGGTGTCTAAAGAGGGAATCAGATTAGATCCGGCTAAGGTTGAGGCGATTAAAGGTTGGTCGAGACCAACTTTAGCTAATGAGACTCGTAGTTTTGTGGGGTTAGCAGAGTATTATAGTGGTTTATTCAGGGTTTTTCTTCTATTGCAACCCCACTGACTAGATTAACTCTGAAGAATGTAGCCTTCCCTATTGGTCTGATGAGTGTGAGGCGAGCTTCCAAAAGCTCAAAACCTTATTGACTTTAGCTCCCATTTTGACGCTGCCTGAGGCAGGTGTGGACTTCACGGTGTATTGTGATGCTTCAAGAGTTGGATTGGATGGTGTATTGATGCAAAAAGGAAAAGTTATTGCCTATGCGTCTGGACAGTTGAAAGTTCTTGAGAAAAAAAAACCCCACTCATGACTTGGAGCTAGTGTCGGTGGTTTTTGTGCTTAAGCTGTGGCGTCACTATTTATATGGTGCACATTGCAAGGTCTTCACTGATCATAAGAACCTTCAGTATATTTTTAGCCGAAAGGATCTAAACTTGAGGCCACATAGATGGATAGAGTTACTAAAAGACTATGACTTAACCATCCTATACCATCCGGGGACGGCGAACGTTGTGGCTGACGCCTTGAGTAGAAAGACTTCTAGCATGGGTAGTCTAACTGCCATTCAACTAGATAAGCGACCTTTAGCCAGGGATGTTCAGCGCCTAGCAAATGTTCTAGTCAGGTTACAGCTTTCTGATGAGGGTGGCGTACTTGCTTTTCTTGTGGCTCGTTCTTCCTTGATGGACCAGATTCGAAGCGTCAATTTGAGGACGAGAAGTTCTGCCTCATTAGAGACAAAGTAGAGAAGAGGCTAAGGAAGCAATGCTCGATTCTGATGGTGTTTTAAGGATTGGAGGTCGAGTCTGTGTGCCTAAGGTAGGTGACTTAATTAGATTGATTCTTAAAGAGGCCCACTGTACTCATTATTCCATTCATCTAGGAACAGTGAAAGATGTATCACGACCTAAGTCAACACTATTGGAGGTGTGGTATGAAGAAAGATATTTTCGAGTTTGTGACTAAGTGTTTGACTTGGCAGCAGGTTAAGTATGAGTACCAGTGGCCTGGAGGTGAGTTTCAGAGGCTACCCATTCCTACCTAGAAGTGGGAGCCAATTTCTATGGATTTTGTGGTGGGTTTGCCTACTACTGTGGGTGGTTACAACTCTATCTGGGTATTCGTGGATCGATTGACTAAGTCTGCCCATTTCATTCCTGTCAAGGCCAAGTATACAGTAGAGAAGTTAGCTGAGTTGTACATCAGTCACATAGTTAGATTGCGTGGTGTACCTATTTCTATCATTTCTGATCGGGGTTCACTTTTCACTTCGCATTTTTGGAGGGCCCTGCAGCATGGTCTAGGTACTCGGTTAGACATGAACTCAGTATTTCACCCTCAGACAGATGGACAGTCTGAGCTGACTATTCAAATGTTGGAGGACATACTTCGAGCGTGTGTAATTGATTTTGGTTCTCGTTGGGATCAACACTTGCCTTAGTGGAGTTCACCTATAATAATAGTTATCATTCCAATATTCAGATGGCTCCATTCGAGGCATTGTATGGTAGGCGGTGTAGATCCGGTTGGTTTGATTCTGCTAGGACTGACTCATTAAATGCAGACTTTCTGTGAGATGCTGTGGAAAAGGTCCCTATGATTTAAGATAGGTTGTTGGCTGCTCAAAGTCGACAAAAGAGTTATGTGGATCAGAGGGTTCGAGCCTCAGAGTTTATGGTGGCGATCACGTTTGGCTCAGGGTTTCAACCATGAAGGAAATCATGCGATTTGGGAAGAAAGGCAACCTTAGCCCTCGATTTATTGGCCCATTTGAGATTTTGGAGAGAGTTGGAGAGGTGGCCTATAGACTGGCCTTGCCACCTAGTTTATCATCTGTACATCCCATATTCCATGTCTCCATGCTTCGAAAGTATGTGACCGATGAGTCTCATATACTTTCATTCGATTCGATGGCATTGAATCCAGGCTTGTCGTTTGAGGAAGAGCCTATCACCATTTTGGATAGATAGGTTCTCAAGCTTAGAAACAAAGAGATTGCTTCCGTAAAGGTATAATGGAAGAATAATCCAGTTAGAGAGGCGACCTAGGAGACAGAGTCAGAAATGCGTGCTGTATATCCTCATCTTTTTTAAACTTCAGGTACTCTGTTTTAATTTATGTTCGGGAACGAACATGATTTTTAGTGGTGGATAATGTAATGACTGGTGGCAATTTTTTTAATATTATTATTACTCCACTTAATACCTAATGGCTGCATTTTCTTTACTTGCTTTTAAATTAATTTTTTCTTCTTGTTGTTGCTCCACTTGGAGCTAATAAACAATCCCATTTGTGGTTGGTTGATAGCCCTTTTGTTTTGAGTGGCCTTGGCACTAGTATAGTGCTTAATTGTTTATCCTGCTTAATATTGAGCAAAATGAGTTGAGCAGTTGCTCATTCAGAACAAGCCAAAAGAAACAAGAGAATAACGTAAGGAAAAGA
>JAABOM020060342.1:0-11960 GCA_011800125.2 Solanum clarkiae
CCATTTTTTGCGTTTTTCTCGCCCCCTTCTAATACAAACATCCCAGGAAAAAGAACACGCAAGCAACTCAAATAATTAAAGTGAGATAAAAAAAAAGGTTTAAAAAGATTCCTTTGTTATTAATGTTTTTATCCCGGGATAAGTTATTTCGGGATTAGTATACCTCCCAAGAAGAGGGATAACTTATTCTGCTACTATTTATTAGTCCCGCAATAAGTTATCCGAGTTTGCCAACCAAACATCATTTTAAGGCTCACTATATTTTTATCCCAGGATTATATGCACTAATCCTTTACACCAAGACTCATAAGCGTATAGTTGAGGATTGACCGATAAGTTGAGGAGAATTTTACTATTTTCTCTATCCAATTGGTTGGAGGAGACAAAATTTAAGAAAGTTCCGCAAAGAGACGTGAGGAAAATGTATAAATTAATTTGAAAACAAAGCTGAAATAAAAAGAGCTTCTTCTTTACTTTATATATTGTTAAAACTCGTCTGTCATAAAACAGACTATAAATAGAAAGGAATTTTTATTCAAAAATAAAATTTTCATTCATTCTTTTTTGGGGGGAGAGGGGGGGGGAGGGCGTAAAAGATTTAAAAAGTTTCAAAAATAAATTTTTAATTTTTTTTTTGTGTGTGTGTGTAGTGCAGGATAGGGGGCTTATAAAGGTTTGGGATGGGACTAGTAGAGGGTAGAGATACGGATGGGATAAACAAATAATCTTAAAAATTTGAAATATTTTTCACAAATAAATTTGAAATATTTTTTTGTGGAGTGGGGGTTTAAAAAAAATGAAATTTTTAAATTTAAACTTTATATTTTTTTTTGGAAAATTTACGGAAGTACCGTATTATGTTTGAGTATTTTCAAACATTCCCTACTATTTCTATGAATTTCTAAAATCCCAGTTTTCCTATTTACATATGATACACTTCACTTTTTCACACTTCTGTTGCGTTCTTCTTCTTATTTGCGTCCTTTTCTTCCAGCTTATTTGCGTTCTTTTTTTCCATCTTCTTTGCGTTCTTTTTTTTTCCATCTATCCTTTATTTGATTCATTATGAAAATATAGTGATTTTTTATGAGTTTTGGTGTAGCGAAAATTATGCACATGAGGTATTTGATGAAATGCTTAGTTGAAAATTAATTACATGTTTCTTTTTCTTCCATCTTATTTGCGTTCTTTTTTTCCAGCTTCTTTGCGTTCTTTTTTTTTTTCATCCATCATTTATTTGATTCATTATGAAAATATAGTGATTTTTGTGAGTTTTGGTGTAGCGAAAATTATGCACATGAGGTGTTTGATGAAATGCTTAATTGAAAATTAATTGATTTAACACATGTCTGATTCAATGCATTAGCTAAGTTATATAAAAATTATGAATCATTGCAGCAAATTAATTTAAGACAACTTCTTTCCATTCTTATTTTTTTCCATCCATCCTTTATGTAATTCATTATGAAAATATTGTCACGCCCCGAGCCTACACCCTGACGTGGCCGGCACTCAGAAACCATTGTTGGTCCCAGGGGAACCACTTGGTCTAGCTACTTACTCAGCGGAAAACTCAAACAACAGTGGAAGCTATAGAAACGATAAGATAATTCATAAACTGTTTGCATAAGCTGAATGAAAAAAGTGCATAAGCAATACTGAACAAATTGAGACTAGAATACTAATACATGGTCTATGAAACCTCTACTAAAACTATCTGAGAGGACTACTGAGACAAGCCCCAAGTATCCAGAACTAAAAATAAATACTGAAAAGCAACATAATCAACTCAAGAGCCTCGGACTGAGAAGAGGCCTCACCAAAGACTGGAAGCTGTCAGGTTATCGACGGAGTGGCTACTGAGGAACTCTGTCACCTGTGTCTGCATTATAAAATGATGCAGGTCCTAAGGACGTCAGTACATGGTATGTATAGTATGTAAGATGACCAAAACATTTAATCAGGGTATCATAATACTTCTGAAAAGACATAAACATGATTTATAAGGTAATAACGATAATCATAAAGACTTGTATGCTGAAAATAGCAATGCTGAAAACTGGTAAGTAAAACATAGTTCTTAGCTTAGGGAGTTTCTAACCGACAACCACCACTATGAACTCTGTGGTGATACAACGTCTTGCCCACGCTGCCAAAGCCATCCTGTACTTTGCCAGGGTAGGGGATGAAGAACTAGGAGAGTGGATCCATACCAAAACAGAGTCATCTCAGTGGCTAATGAGGAAGGTACCATAGTACAATCCTATCATATACTGGCTACATAGTTTATGAGTTTGGTAATTTATTCTACTCTCACCCATATCATTGTTCAATACTACCCCTAAAATACTTTTATATAGCTCATACTTAAAGAATTATAAATTCTTGAAATCTGATTTTCCTGGGGATTTAGCCCAGCTTACTGCTTAGCTTTCTCAACTAAATTCTTTTACTTTATTGACATCTAACATCTTCTCAAAAATTCTTTAACATATAATTTACTTATCTAGAATGCAAGAATGATTCAATAAAAGAAATTCTTTAACTTGTCTTAAACTGAAGCTTTATGAGTGTTCATGAAGCCCATATGAATTCACAAGAAATCATTTATAACTTTAAATCTTGGAGTCATTACTTTAAATAATAATTAAAGAATCAAGAATCATCATTATTAATCAAGGTAAGCCTGTTACGAAGTTCATATTGATCATCTCCCATTTTCATTCTGGAATCTTTATATTTTGGGCTACTCCACAAAGTCTTTGGTGCTCAACCTTTACTTGTTGGCAATTTGGGCATCTAGACACAAACTCTGCAATGTCTTTCTTTATACCACCTCACAAATAGACTTCTCACAAGTCTCTATACATCTTTGTTGCACCAGCGTTGATAGAGTATCTGGCATCATGAGCCTCAGCCAAGATCCTATCTCTAAGGTCGTCAACATTTGACACACACAACCTGCCTTGATATCCCAAGACACCATCTCCCCCTTTTGAGAATATTAATACTTTCTGCTTCTAAACATCTTCTTTCAATTGGAGGAGGATAGGATCCTTGTCTTGCTTTTCTTTCACTTCTACTATCAAGACTGACTCTGGCCCATTTCTGACAATGGCCCTACCTTCGTCAAAATCTTCAATCTGCACCCCAAATGGGCTAGTCTGTGAATCTCCTTAGCTAACTCTTTATTTTCATCCTCAACATGGGTCGTGCTCCCTATGGTCACCCTGTTAAGAGCATCAACAACTACATTAGTTTTACTCGGGTGATAGAGAATACTCATATCATAGTCTTTCAACAGCTCCAACCATCCCCTCTGTCTCAAATTCAGCTCCTTCTGGCCAAACATATACTGCAAGCTCTTGTGGTCCGTGAATACATCCACGTACCCACCATATAGATAGTGTCTCCAGATCTTCAGAGAAAACACCACCGCAGTAATCTCAAGATCATGAGTTGGGTAATTCTTTTCATGAATCTTAAGTTGTCTGGAGGCATATGCAACCACCTTGCCTCTCTGCATTAATACATAACCCAAGCCAACTCAGGAAGAATCACAATATACCATGAAATCATCAACTCCATCTGGTAGGGATAAGACTATGGTTGTGGTCAGCCTAGTCTTCAACTCTTGGAAACTCTTCTCACAAGCTTCTGATTACTCGAACTAAGTCTTCTTCTGAGTCATCTTAGTCAAGGGACTAAGATAGAAGAAAACCCCTATACAAACAGTCTATAGTACCCCGCCAAGCCCAAGAAACTCTTTATCTCTGTGGGAGTTATAGGCCTTGGCCAATTCTTTACTGCGTCAATCTTTTGGGAATCAACCTGGATATCCTCACCAGACACAATGTACCCCAGAAATGCCACATATGTCAACCAGAACTCATACTTAGAAAACTTAACATATAGCTATTGATCCTTAAGGGTCTGAAGGATGACTCTAAGATAGTCTGCATGCTCCTCCTTATTACGGGAGTAGATCAGGATGTCATCTATGAACACAATGATGAACATATCTAGGTACGACCTCAATGCCCTGTACATAAGATCCATGAAAGTTGCTGGTGCATTTGTCAACCCGAAGGACATGACCAAAAACTCATAATGGCCATATCAGATTCAGAAAGCTGGAATATCCGAAGGGTACCGTCCTTTTTATGCACGAAAAGAACTGGAACACCCCAAGGTGAGACTCTTGGTCTAATGAAACCCTTATCTGAGAGATATTTCAGTTGTAACTTTAACTCTTTTAGCTCCGAAGGAGCCATATGATATGGAGGAATAGATATGGATTGAGTATCTGGAAGAGTATCTATCCCAAAGTCTATCTCCCTATCAGGAGGGACTCCGGGAAGATCCTCAGGTTAGACTTCTGGGAATTCATTCACAACTGGGATAGACTGAAGAGATGGTGCCTCAACCCAAGAATCCTTAACCTTGACTAGGTAATATATACACCCCTTAGAGATTAACTTTTTGGATTTGAGGTAGGAGACAAACTGACCCTTAGGAAAACCTAAGCTACCCCTCTACTCTAAGATCGGTTCATTAGGGAACTAAAATTTAACCACTCTGGTTCTGCAATCTATGGAGGCATACTCAGCATAAAGCCAATCCATAGTCTACCATGTTAACTCCACCAAATTAGCTACAATAATCTTATGATAAACGAAGACAGGACAACCTCTATAAATTCTTTGGGCTAAAATAGACTCTAGTAGGAGTAGAAATACTGAAAGGCTCAAGAAGGCATTCTGGTTTGACCCCAAACTTCATAGCTACATATGGGGTTACAAACGACAATGTGGCTCCTAGGTCTAATAATGCATAGACATCATCAGTAAAGATTTTGAGCATACCTGTAACTACATCTGGTGAGTTCTCCTACTCCTGTTTAGTGCCCATGGCATAAAAGCGGTTTGTGCCCCTGCTCGTCCCCGCTATAGTACCCCTGTGAGGTGGCTTAACCTGCGGTGCTGAAGAGACTGTTTGTGATCTGTTATCTCTCATATTCTGCTTCCCCATAGGATAATCCTTCAAAAAATGCCCCACTTGACCACATTTGAAACAACCTTTTATGCGTACAAGACACTCTCCGGGATGAGACCTACCACACTTACTACAAGTAGGATAACGGTTCGATCCTTAAGCTATGCTACCCTGTGAATGGATGCCCGGGAACCTGCGGGGCTGTGAACTCTACCCATTCCTGACTCTCGATACAGGCGAACTAGCAGATGAAGGTGTCAGTCCGGCTGTCTTAGGCTTAAAAGATGAGTAACCTCCACCTCCAGTCCCTCTCTTGCCTGTTTCCTAGCTTGATGTCTTGGCCCTCTTGCTCCTAAAATCCTCCTTATCCTACATCTTCTCCTCCTCTACCTGCTGAACACATGTCATCAACCGGGCTATATCCATATCCCCAATCAACATCATATTCCTTCCCTCTCTCTTAGTAATTCGAGAGAGCCTGGACACGAAGAGATCCATCCTAGTATGCATGTCTTCCACCATGGCCAGAGCATAACGGAACAACTGAGAAAACTTGAGGATGTACTCCCATACACTTATGTTCTCCTGCTTCAGGTTTAGAAACTCTCTTACCTTAGCCTACCTAATCTCCTTGGGAAAGTACTGTCCCAAAAAGGCCTTCTCAAACACCGCCCAACTAATGGTTTGTGCCCCATCTGCCTTGCTTATTTTTCACTGATCGAACCAGATTTTAACTACTCCCTTGAGCTGGTAGGCAGCCAACTCAATCTGCTCAGCATCACCTATACGCATCACCTGAAACACCTTCTGAAGCTCCTCAATGAAGTTCTCAGGATCCTCCTTCATGTTAGACCCCGTGAACTCTGGTGGGTTCATCCTCAGAAACTCCCTAACTCTGGCGGTATCCGCCTCATCATTCCTGCCATCTCCTTGGCGACCTGAGTAGTGATTTCCTGAGTCAAAGTCTATATGGCCTGGCGAAGCTCAACATTGGAGATGTCAGCCTGCTGCAGCTGCTCCACAGGTAAAGCTGGACCTCTAGGTTCCTCAGGAATTCGGCCAGGCTGGTTTGTGTTTCTCCTGGCTAGGCGCACTCTTCCCCTTACCGGTCCATTAGCTCTGCGAGGAGGCATGATATGAAAAACACGGCGTGAATGCACGAGTTAGAAAGGACTTCACAGAGATACTCTAAAGTACGAGGAAAAGAACAACAAGTAATGATGACACTTCCTAATGTCTCGTAGCCTCCCTATTATAGATGTGGCATGCTTCATACCCATAATACAGACTCTACTAGACACGATTCCATAAACTCCCTAGGACTTTTGAACTTTGTGCTCTGATACCAATTTTGTCGTGCTCCAAGCCTATACCTTGGACGTAGCTGGCACTTGGAAACCATTGTTGGTCCCAATCGAACCACTTAGTCTGGCAACTTACTCAGTGGAAGACTCAAACAACAATGGAAAGCTATAGAAACAATAAGATAATTCATAAACTGTCTGCATAAGCTGAATGAACCTCTACTGATATAGGCCCCAAGTAGCCAGAACTAAAAATAAATACTGAAATTCAACAAAAACTACTCAAGAGCCTCGGACTGAGAAGTGGCCTCGCCAAAGATTGGAAGTTGTTAGGTTCTTGACGGAGCGGCTGCTTTCCTCTGTCACCTGCGTTTGCATCATAAAACAATGCAAGTCCTAAGGACATCAGTATGTGGTATGTACGGTATGTAAGATGGCTAAAAATTTAATCAAAATATCATAATACTTCTTAAAAGACATAAACATAATTCATAAGGTAATAGCGATAATCATAAAGACTTGTATGCTGAAAATAACAATACTGAAAACTGGTAAGTAAAACATAGTTTTTAGCTTAGGAAGTTTCTCTAACTGACAACCACCACTATGAGCTCCGTGGTGATACAACATCTTGCTCACGCTGCCAGAGCCGTCCCATACTTTGTCGGGGCAGGAGACGAAGAACTAGGAGAGTGGATCTATCCCAAAATTGGGCCATTTCAGTGGCTAATGAGGAAAGTACCGTAGTATAATCTTATCCTATACTGGCTACATAGTTTATGAGTTCGAGTAATTTATTCTACTCTCAACCATATCGGTGCTCAATACTACCCCAAAATACTTTTATATATCTCATACTTAAAGAATTATAAATTCTTAAAATCTGGTTTTCTTGGGGACTTAGCCCAGCGCACTGCTTAGGTTTCTCAACTAAATTCCTTTACTTGATTTACATCTAACATCTTCTCAAATATTATTTAACATATAATTTACTCAGCTAGAATGCAAGAATGATTCAAAAAAAGGACTTCTTTAACTTGTCTTAAACTATAAGCTTTATGGATGTTCATGAAGCTCATATGAATTCACAGGAAATCATTTATAGCCTTAAATCTTGGAGTCACTACTTTAAATAACAACTAAAGAATCAAGAATCATCATTATTAATCAAGAATCTTTACATCCATAAGGAAATTTACTAAACTTTGCAGGATTTTCACTAAAATAATCTCAACCAATACTTGAAATTTCTGGGATGAAAATTAGGTTATACTTTCCAAAATATTATAAAAATAATAATTTTAGAGTGGCCTTACATACCTTGGAATGACTTTGGAAGATTGAAGGGATTATCTTAAATGCCCTAATTGTTCTTGATCTTATGCTTGAAGTTATAGGAAGGGTTTTCTTGTTTTTAATGTATGGATGTGAAGAAAAATATATTTTTGAACTTTAATCAATTTAAAACTGACTTATCTTAGGATTTGGGGTGTGGGAAAAGTTGAATTTGCCTCTTCCCACAAAAAAATGAAACTACTCCTTTCTTACACTAGTGTGCGACGCGCACTGGTTCGATTCTTTTTTGCATTTTTTTCGCAAATTTTTGACCTTTCGTAAATTTTCAAAAAATTCCTAAGTATGGTTCCGCGTGCACTCCGCGTCGCCGAAGGGGTGCGAAAACTCCATTATTTTAAGTATTCTTTAAAAAAATAAATCCCATTTTTCCAGTTAAAGTTGAGTTGAGACCATTTTTCGGCTTAATTTTTCGCCCTGATCGCAAATCTGGTCTCGAATTTGCAAATGGTGCAAGGAAAGACACGTTATGCGCAAAGTCAATTCTACGGGTATTTTCATCATTTCACGGGTATAACAAATATAATGATTTTTGTGAGTTTTTTGGTGTAGCAAAAATTATGCACGTGAGGTGTTTGATGAAATGTTTAGCTGAAACTTAATTGATTTAACACATGCCTAATTCAATGCATTAGCTAAGTTATATAAAAATTATGAATCATTGCAACAAATTAATTTAACGCAGCGTGATTCAAGGCATTAGATAACTTATATAAAAATTGTATAACCAAGAATAATGTCATAATGATGTGTCATGTGTTAAGATACTCTGCATTGAATACAAACGAGTTTTCACAAAAATGAATCAAGATATATGATACAACACATGCTTGATTCAATTCATTAGATAACTTATATAGGTTTGTATAACAATGGATCATACAATATGATTCATTGTAATAAAATAGTTTAACACATGACTGATTCACTGCATCAAACATTGATTACGATGAATCATGACTTATGAATCATGTATGAGTGTCAATGTATCTGCATAACTTATATAGGTTTATATAACAATGGATCATACAATATAATTCATTGCAATAAAATAGTTAACACATGGTTGATTCACTGTATCAGATATTGATTACAATGAGTCGTGACTTATGAATCATGTATGGCACCAGTATATCCATATAAATAGCCAATGTATCCGCATAATGGTCATTTTAAGAGATTTTTGTAAATATGCAAATGGTGAGTATATATTGTAATTTCTATATTTCACTATGGGATTTATGTAACTTACCCTTTTTTTTGGAGGGGGGGGGAGGGGGGGTGGGGGGAGTGGGGGAGGGGGGGTAGGTGGGCGGCGTAGGAATGAGAGGAAAAAATGAAAATGTCAAAAAGTGAAAATATTTTTCAAAAATGGATTTTTAATTTTGTTTTATTTTGAAAAAAAATTGAAAAAATTTATTTTGTTTTGCGGGTGGAGGGGGAGGGGGTCGTGGTAGGATGGGGTAAAAAGGATATTTAAGTTGGAATTATATTTTTGGAAAATGTTTGTTTTAATTTTTGTAAGGAAGTCATTTTTCTTAAATTTGAGAAAAATAAGTTGATTTGAAACATATTTTTCAAAACATTTAAACCGACAAAGCTGAAAGAATTGAAAAATATTTTTCAAAGAGTATTTTTCTCCATGCCAAACACACCCTAAGTGATATGTACATTCAATTTTTTTCTGTATGTAAAATCTATTATTTTGTATGTTGCATATTTGTTATTCTCTCCATTTAAAAAGAATGTTTTGGTTTGACTTAGCACAAAATTTAAGAAAATAAAGAAGATATTTCAATCAGTACTCCTAAACTAAAGTTATGTCAAATGTGCAAAAATACTTCTTTCTTGTAAAGAACCCATTCGGTACTTAGGGTCGGTTGATAACCCATAGCAGAAGACATTCTATCCAATAAGGCTGATACTTCGGATCCTGCTTGGATGAAACGAAAGATATTGTCAATAAATAAAAGTACGTCTTGTTCATTAAAATCTCGAAAATATTCTGCCATAGTTAAGGCAGTGAAACCAACTCTCCTACGAGCTCCCGACGGTTCATTCATTTGACCGTTAATCTTGCAACTTTAAATATAACACGTGAAAAGTCGAAATCAAAGTTTTATTAAGAAAAAGCAAGGGGTCATTCTTTTTTAAACAGACTAAAAAGGAAAGAAGATCGTTTGTCTGTAAATGAGGAGAGTAATTACTTTTCATTTTACACCGTTCTCTAAAGGGATGTTTGGTTTGAATACAATTTAGGATGAAATTATTTATGATGAGATAAATTATGTTGGATTAGTTATGATGAAATAAGTTATAATAAAATTATTTTTTATTGAGTGTTTGATTTGTTGTATTAAAAATAATATGCATTGCATAAATTTTAAGAACAATTTGCTTTTTTAACAAAAATACCTTTCACTTCATTTAGTTTTCTACATTTTTTTTTGTAAGATTTAGTTCTTCATTCCAAAAATAAAACTTTCATCTTATTTAGTACAAATATTTTTATGTGTGCATTTTCATGATGATACCATATGTATATAAAAATAAATTTTCTTCTTATTTAGTTTATAAATAAAACTTCCATTTTAAGTTTGTTAAAGTAAAAAAAAAAAAGATTTATGAGAAATTAAAATATAAAAAACATAAAAATTAATAAAATTACGTTTATTTAATGTACTTTTTAATAGAAAATGTAAAGAATTATCATTAAAAAAATAAGGAGTAAAGGTTATGAGTGCTATTGTATAATGACATTAAAAATAATGTAAATATATGTGAATAAAAAGTATAAAAAAGACATTTTTGTCATTTACCTATTTTATCCCAGGATTAGTATATCAGCTAAGGGGATAGATAACTTATTCCGGTACTAATTATTATTTTTGGATAAATTATTTTGAATTTGCCAACCGAACAACAAATTATATGCCTCTATAATTTAATCCCACGACTAATTCGTATTATCCTTAACACCAAATGAGCCCTCAATATCATGAATAATCAAGATAATTTTACTAACTCACTCTTTATCTAATTGATGAATTCCCTTGAAGTAAGAAATCTTTTGAAACTCTATAAACTTGTTTAATAAGTATTAATTGTAGGGGTTAAATAAAAAATTTTCAAATAATTCTATTTTAATTTGGGTAATGACCAGTACTCCCTCCATTCACTTTATTTGACACATTTAAATTTGGGATCCTCATTTAAAAAATGGTGAGTGACATGATTATTTTACTTTACTCCTATTAGGTGATACTCTCTTCATCTCAAATTAACTTTATTTTTTATGCTTTTTTTAATATTTAAAATAATTAAATTGTTCAAAGTTTGAGATAAATATTTGAAACTTTTTTCATATTTGTCCTTTTGTTGAAGTAGATTTTAGGTCTAACTTACATTAACCACCAATGTAGGACTTTGTGTCTCAACTCCCCCCTCACACCCAGTGTTTAGCATCTGGTGTGTGGACAATTTTTCTCGGGGGCCCAACATTGGGTGGGACGGGCCCTGCTCTGATACCATGTTGAAGTAGGTTTTAGGCCTAACTCACACCCCAAAAGCTAGCTCAAGGGGAGGATTGCCTTATAAGGAGACCACCCATCCCATTAACCACCAATGTGGGACTTTGTGTCTCAACATCTTTCATTCATTGAAGTTTTATAATTTTTAAGAGATAAATTACACTACATATTTATTACTTCACAAAGGACAATAATGGATGTTGACATCCAATTTTTACCCATTACAGTGTCAAATTATTCACGGGGGGCTTTTATTTTATTTTAAATAATTTTTAAACAATTTTCATATTTTTTTTAAAAAAAAAATTTAATAATTTTAAAATGAGTGCGTGTACACGCGCCCCTAATTCCTAATACCCCCGACCCTCTTCTTCATTTTCCCCCAAGATCAACACCAGTAAAAAACCCCAGCCCTCGCCGCCGCGACGCCTCCCTTTTCCCTCACCCCATCGTCGCCGACCCCCACCACCGTGCCCTTTCCTCCGTCGCAACGCCTCACTCATCTTCATCTTCGTCCCATCCTCCCTCTTCTTCCCCATCGAAACCAGAGAACCGAAACCCCACGTGAAACCCGTCCAAGAACCAAATCGTACCAACGTCTCCCGACAACCCCTGCGCCTCCCACGAACCCTTGTCCCCTTCACGTGTGTTCTCTCTCAACGACCTTGTCCCCCTCGTGCAACATCGACCCTGCCCACTTCGAATTTCAAATTTCAAAAATCCCATCCGGGTTTCCCCCCTCAATTGGCCCTAATATGGGGCTATAAATCCCTTTATT
>JAABOM020060343.1:0-11959 GCA_011800125.2 Solanum clarkiae
AATTATGTGGCAGATTTTATTCCAAAAATTAGGCAAGTCTGTGAACCATTATATAGGAGACTTAGGAAGAACCCTTTGCCTTGGAGCGAAGAACAAACCAAGTGTGTTAAGAAGATCAAGAACCTAGTTCAGAATCTTCCTTGCTTAGGTATTCCTAACCCTGAAGCATTTATGATTGTTGAAACTGATTATTCTGAAATAGGTTATGGAGGAATCCTTAAACAACGTATTAACTCTAAGAGTTGTGAACAACTTGTGAGGTTTACTTCTGGTCTGAAACTCTACCCATAAGAACTACGGTACTGTCAAAAAAGAAGTTTTGGCTATAGTGCTATGTATCACAAAATTTCAAGATGATTTAATAAACAAGGACTTTTTACTTCGTGTTGATTGTAAATCTGCGAAAGAGATTTTAACCAAATTTGTTAAAAATCTTGTTTCAAAACAAATTTTTGCTAGATGTCAAGCTCTACTATCTAGCTTTGATTTCAAAATTGATTTTATTAAAGGAGAAAACAACTCCCTTTTGATTTCTTAACCCGTGAATTTCTACAGGGTTGTGAAGCCAACACGGCCTAGTTCGCCATTTAAAAATGTAAAGCCCGAAAGGCAGCTACCTACAACTCGACCTTTCAGTCCTACGGGCCTAGCTCAGCTAAGGCCTTTTTATCCTCCATTGCCTAGTTCGGGTCAAAGCCTAACCCAGAATAAATTCGCTGTCCTAGGAAACATTCCCAAACTTCCAGGCCCAAAACCTGAAACTTCATCCGGATCTACTTCAAAGGTCCAAACCAAAAAGAGTTATGAAATGAAGACCCCAGAATCTTTTGCTGAGGCAGTTGATCCTAAGGTCCAAACCAAAGACCAACTCTCTTCTAAAGTTCCTGAAACTTTTGAAAATCTTACAACCAAAGTGTTTCCCATATTAGCCCTAGATAAGGACTATGAGAGTGGTAGAGTTCAAGACCTTATTAAACCCCGCTATTCAAATAGAAACTATGTTGATAATTTTGACCCTCTTCATACTCGCCTTTACTATGAGGCAATTCTTGTTGATACTGACTCCATAGAAGTCGAACATATTTATAGTGCGGATAATGCTGAATTCATTTTGTATTGTCAATTCACTATAAAGAAAATTCTTTTACCCTTTGAGTGGCATGCAGACCACCTTCTCACTCCCATACCATTGAGTATGATGCACCGACCTCATACCTATAATTGGTACTTATACAATCAAGCTTGGTTTAATTTATGTATCTTAGACCTAGACATACTTGGTTTGTGAAGTACAACCCTGAGTTGCTCAAATCCACCATTCCCCGATGGTTTTATGACTGGTGGAGCACTTTCGGAGGAAATTTAGAAAACCTCCCTCAACACTTCCCGCAACAGTTCGATGACTTCCAGAAGAAGCAGGGAATATCTACTTTGCCCTTACACATCAAAATGTGTAAATATTTCATTCATAGAAGAATATCATATGTTATTAATTGGGATTGTACCATTGCAGAGTTTAAACGAATTAGATATTTATCTAAAGAGATTAAGGTTAAAGGATGGGTTCCAAAACCTAAGACTCCAATAACCAGCAAAGGAAAATCAACATCTTTATTCCCTTCATCTAAGCCCTCCAAAGCTAATCTCAAGAAGAAGTTAGAACAAGCACTCCTTCATATTGAAGACCAGGATGACGCTAGTTTGCAGAAGCTCCTGGATGAAGCCACTTCATCAGGAGAGTCCAACAATGGTGATATGTGTCAACCTAAAGAGATTGCACAGTCTTACTTAGATACCTATTACGAATAGGAAGTTATGATCTCTAAAGAAAATGGAGGTTCAAAGAACCTGAATTATTTTCTTCACAGATGAACTACTATTCCTATAAGGAATCTATGTAGGGACCGTATATTTCCCCTCTTTTGACAAGATAGTCAAATGTATTATTAGTGGGTATGCCCACTTGTCTATGTAAGTGTTTTCTTTTAAAGAAAAACACGCGTCCTCGGGCCCCAAGAGAAAAAAATCTTATCTTTACTTTTGACAGCCCACCTATTTTGTCGGCCAAATTGAGCCGTCCCTTTTGACTTTAGTCACACATTTTCTTTAGGTCACATCAGACCACACATTTTCTGTCAGGAACATCTTAGTTTTCCACCTGTAGGCACTAGATGCTTTTACTTTTATAAGAGGTCTATATAAGACTCTCAATTGTATCTTTAGGAGGCAGCGAAAATTTTAGGCACCCTCTCTCCCTTTAAAATTATCTAACCTTCTTGTAATCTTCCAAGCTTATAATCTTCAAGTTTATGAATAAAAGCTTGTGATTTAAGTAAGTACTCTGTTTAAATATTATTTTAAAAATATTTTATTAGTCCTGCCCCATTTGGTATCAGAGCCATGATGGCAGTATCTGAGTTTAGCATGAGCAACTAAACTCATATACTGTTCGGAGCCTGATTTTAAACTAAAATGTTATTTTAATTGGTTGAATACTGATGTTTAAATTTTTTATACATTTTAAATCTTACTATTATATTTTATACTAGTTCTATGTTGTGTGAGGTACTTATTTCTCTCTAAGTGTGAGATATCTGATTAATTCCCGGGTTGGACGTTGGCAAGCCTGACTAGAGGTCGTAGAAGCTAGTAGGGCGAGTGTTAGACCTTAGGTGTTCCTGTCACCAAGATAACTTTAAAGAGAAAAGAGGTAAACCCAAGAGAACTTATGATCCGTATAAACCAACAATAGTTAGATCTAAAATCTATTCAAACTTTTTATGTTGTTATTCTTTTAATTGCATAACATGATTTGTTAAATACAGGACTCTGAATAGTACTCTTTTAAAATGAATCAAAACATTTTAAATACTATTAATGTTTCTTCTAGGGCAACTCAGATTGCCCAAACTAAAGCTAGCTTGGATAACTAGAGTATCTCTGAACAACCTTTTAATAAGATCTATCAGATAGGTCATTTTAATCTTATTAAAAACATAATATTAAAACTTGTGAATCCACTATAGCAATCAATAATTCTCTGGAAATTATTAAATTGTTAAATGAATATGACATAGCTAGATATAAAACACAGTTTAATTATCTGCATATTGTTCTTGTTCAAGTTACTATTAAACCCTTATTTAGAAGAGGTTTAAATATTTCTATTTGTGCACTTTTACATGATGCAAGATTTTTAAATTTTGATGATTCTCTGTTAGGAACACTCGAAAGTAACCTTGCTGACCATTTACTTTGATTGCTATCCTAATTTCTTTGTTGATATCAATGATCCTAATATTTTGGATGCTCTAACATTGAATATCAAGACAAAAATATGAACAGCAGATCGAAAACTCGTGAAATAGCTGTTGTATATCGAGTCTACTATCGACTCATGGGAACCACTCTGGCCCCGAAATCCAGAATCGAGAGTGTGAAAGGTGTTATTATGCTAATGGAAGCAAATCATGAGTGTAGTACTATCTTTGTTCCCAGACTCCTTAAATGGAATGATCTTCTAGCCAACCCAGATTGGCATTTTGAATCTATAACATAGTCGTTACCTTCTCATCCATAAAGTAGACGACTCGATCGAGTCACTCAAAACTCTGATGGCGCAGTTAGTCTACGATTTCTCGACTCTCTACCCCATAGAAGTGTCTCCAATGCATCCACTTCTTCAAAACACCCAGAGGAAGAAGATGATAATACTACTATAAATTACGCGAGCCGAAGCGAAAGCATTGGTTGTGCGTCTAAGAAACCCTTTACTGGTCGGGATAGTGGTGAAAGCACTGGCCATGGTCTCTTCTACCCATATGATATTCTATATGAGAATGGATTACGTAAGCACGATTTACTTATGCGTTGATCATACATGTTATCTTGCTATATTACGCCTATTGCCTATTGTTATGCATGTTGAGCATGAAGCCTATCTCTAGTTGCATTGCATCCCACATACTTAGTACATTCCAATGTAATAACGCATACTTTATGCCTACAAGATATGACCATGTAGGAACTGGAGCCCCGCTTGAGCTTCTCCACCCACATGGCTAGTATAATTTCACTCAAGCTTATTGGTGAGTCCTTCATTCTGGGGACGTTGGTCTATGTTTCTTATATTATGTATTGATTCCTTCCTCTTCATTGATATTTTGACTATGAGGGTGAGTCGGTTGCTTTATCTTGGCCCTTGCTAAGTATCTGTGTTTAGAGGTGTTGTTGGATAAGTTATGTATTATGTTTGAGCTTTGAATCATCTATGTTATTTAAGTATTACACACTCTCTTTCTCCCTTAGTCCTATTTCCCCTTGTTCATTATCTAATGATGCTTTATATTGCTTATGCGACCAAGGATGTGTAATAATATGCTATGATACTTGTTTGGGGTTCCTTTGGGTTCCCCATTCGCCGGTCACGTCTAGGACCTAGGCCTGGGTCGTGACAAAGATGGTATCAGAGCACTAGGTTGATAAATCCTCGGAGTCCAACACACCGTGTCAATTAGAGTCTTATTTACGGTTGTGTTGTGCACCACAACTATGAGTAGGAGGCTATGAGACATTTTAGGAAATGTTTCCTTTCTTCGTGGTCTATGTTGTGCTTTAGAAGTGAGATAGCATTTTCCTCTCTAACGAATGTTCTTTGCTCTTCTAGTTGATCATGCCACTTCAAAGAGGAAGGTGAAGGAAGGTAATTATAAGGTTTTGATTTTGATGGATCCGAGTTTCACTGTTTCTTCTCTATTCTTGTAGTTGGTGGTGGGGCTTCTTGAGTGTTCAAGTGGTTGTGTGAGTCTTTGGTGTCTACTCTCTTTATTGGATATGTTGTTGCTAGAAAGTTCATAGGTGTTGATCCGAGTTTGTTTTGCATTAGGTCTTGATTTGTGGCTTGTTGGAGTTGGTATGGTAGATTTTGATGTCATTACAGAGATGGAATGGTTGCATTCATTTTGTGTCTTCATGGATGGTAGAACCCATAGAGGTAGCCTAGATTCCCTATTGAGCCAATCTTTGAGTGGGAGGTTGTTAAATGGTAGCAAGGGATGTAGGTCCATTTCATGCCCTAAGGTAAAATTGGTCTCTAAGGTGTTCCATTTGTCATCTAGTGAGAAATGGAGGTGTTGAATCTAAGTTGTTTTGTCTGTAGAATTGTTGTTCGTAGTAGGTGAGGCTTTGAATGTCTTGTCCGATATATTGAATTTTGGGATAGTGTCCTTTGATTTGACTAATGTGTCGGTTATGCTTATACGTCTCATGAGTAAGATCTCTATTTCTTACCTTAATAGGTTTATGGTGGGTTTGGTGGTGATAATGTGGTTCATTCCCCAATGAGGTAGTGCATGTGAATCATTTGAGGGTAGTATTACAAGTTGAAGGAAAAAGGTTGGATGCCAAATAGGAGAGATGGGAATTTTGGTGGTAAGAGGTTTCCTTCCTAGGTTGGGAGGTGCCAAGTGATGGTATAAGGTGGACTTTAGTAAGACGAAGGTGATTAGAGATTAGCCTAGACCTTAGACTTCAAACGATATTAGGAGGCTTTTGGGTTTAGTGGGATTTTACCGGGGGTTGTGAGTAGGGTGATTTGATAGGTCCAGGTGTTGCTATTTCTTGTGTTATCCCGTGGTGCTAGTAGGATTCATGTATATGTATATTTGATTCATGGGTTCCTTTCACCCATGGAGTCCAATCTTTCTATTTTATTGAATTGCATGATTTCAAGTTGTATTTTCTATGGGTGCTATTATTATGAAATATGAGTATAAAATATGTTGGAGTTTTGTCAAATATTGTTGATTATGCATGAATATTTATTTAGAGCTTATACTATGAGCCAATCTTTGTCTATTGAGACTTTACATGATTCGAACTATGAAATCATTGAACTATTATGATATTTTGATATGATTTACAAGTAACCCATGATGGGGCTTTGCCATGATGTTGGTGGTCTGATTTACATGATTTTAAGATGCATAGATTTCACTATTTCATGATCTATACTCTTGCATTTTGTATGATTTGAACATGTCCTCATATATGCCCACCAAGTGTTTGATGAAATGCCAAGTCAAGAAATGTCAAGATATGTACATATTTTACAAGTTAAGTGACTTCAGTATAAATATAGGTTATCAAGTATGTTATGCATTCATTAAATTATCTATGATTATGCAAGTATGAAGTTAAGCCATTTTGAAAAATTTATTTTCAAGAAAACCTATATGGATTTTACTTATTTTAATTTGGGAATCGAATATTATGATTTCTAAAATTCTATTGATGCATGGGTTGTGTTTATTTGATGATTTTAATATGATTTAAACTATTATATAAGGATTTACATTAGATTTCTGATGTTATAAGTATGCATGTCCCCCTTTGGAAATTATTTATGCATGAGAGATTACACTATGGATTTAAATATGGAATTAATTATGTTTTCACTTCAATTTTATATTATAAATGTTGATCTGTAAATGGAGCATTAATTACACATGTCATTATCTCATTGTTCATAGCACATGCATTCATGTACACAAATTATTTTTAAAATTATGTTATGGGTAAGCCAAATTTTATTTTATGATATGATTTTGATAAAAGGTTGGTCATGATAATATTGTGATCACATATATGTCTTTGATTTTGGCTCTTTAAGCATTTTAGATGCTTGCACCATTTTGTATATGAATGGGCTATTCCTATACATGTGTATACAGACAATGAAATTATGTTTTGGCCATTAAGCGTAAAAGTATATACATATATATTATAAGTATTCTTGTGGAAGGACGACTTATCTTGTTGTGTTGGGGGTCTTGGGGTAGTTTGGGTTACTTGCATAGACTGTTTCTAATAAGTGTAGAACTCGTAAGGCTGTAATAGGATGGTTGATCTATGTGATCAATTACAAAGGGTCAGTCGCTTCACTAAGATTTTTCTTTGGTTGAGCCTTGTCTCCAAGTGAGCATATTAGTATCGGTGGAGTTAGTTGGTTGATTTATTCATTGGTTATGATTATGGGTCTTTAGAATAGGGTCTTAAAACTCTAACTTGATATGTTTGTTGTAGTTTCGAGTGATGAGGTGTTGATTTATTTAGAGCTTGTGAATTATTTGGAGGATTGGTTTCTAAATATGATAGGTGTATGTTGAGGATAACAAAAAGGTTGTTAAAACTCCTTAGGGATTATGGTATGAGTGTGTATTGGTTTTTCTGGTAAGACTAGTGTTGTGGTTGGTGCTCTAGGTAGCCTAGTGTGTGTGGATGATTGTGGTAAGGAGATGCCTTGTAGAGTCTATCTGTTGGCTAGATAGGGGGTTAGGTTGAAGGAAGTAGAGAATGGTGGTATAGTATTCTTGGTGGTTCCAAATCTTCTTTAGTTGAGGGAAGGTCTAGTTTAAGCAAGGGCTTGATTCTGCCTTATTAGAGTAGGAAGTTTTTAATGAGAAGATGATAGAGTGGAGGTTGTTTCCCAAGCTGGAGATGGTGGATATGGTACCAAGTGGGTTCGGTGAATTTAAGGGTTACACTTGAGTTGAGAATTATGAGTCCTTAGAGTATAGAGGGAGGTTGGTAAGGTTGCATAAGTTTGGGGATTTACCTGTGGATGTAGATATGGTTCACTAGGTGCTTCATGCTTTTAGGTGGATGGGATTTATTGGTGAATCTAGTGTTATAGAACTCTTTGAAGTTGTGGGTAAGGTGGAGGATAAGTTGGCTTGGAAGGAGGTCCTGGTATACGTGTTGGATGGATGAGTGGAGAGGTTGATTAATGGGGACGTGATGTTCATTAAGGCCCTTTGGAAGAGTCGTATATTCGTATGTGTCTCTCGAGAAGCCGGAGCGGGGCATGGATGAGCAATATCCATGTTTCTTACATTATAATTCAAGCTTATGATGATATGTCTTTTTTATGATTCCAAGTATTGCGTTTCATCCCTAATGTTATTATATGCATTCATGTTTAAGTTGGCAAGTTTATGATGATTTACACCTATGCCGAGGTTTAGAAAAATTGTGTTTTGAAAGTGTATTGTTGCATTCTTGTTGGGGATGATCCTTCTACGACCAAGGATGTATAATAATGTTCTAAGACGCTTGCTTTGGGTCCTTTGGGTTCCCCTTACGCCGTGTCACATCTAGGCCCTAGGCTTGGGTCGTGACAGTTGGTACAGTGAATGTACTAAGTATGTGGGGTGCAATGCAATAAAGACATAAGCCAATATATTCAAGATGCATAAGATATAGACAATGGTTACAATCTCAATATGCATGTATGATCAATGCTTGAAGCAAAACTTGCATAAAGAACATTCAACTTGCACATGATAATATACATATGTGGGAGGAGACCTTAACCAATATAGGCCAAGCAGCTACAGCTTGGAATCCAAGGAATGACACCCCCTTCGTACAGGCGACTAGGCATGACACCCCCCGACGAAATGTGGTCTACTTGCCAAGGCAAAGCAAACATGATAACATAAACTAGATAGATTCACTAGTATAGCACAAGTAAATACATAATCCCATGGTGGCACATAGTTTGGAGACTAAAGACTTTATATAAGGACCCCTTGAGTCAAGCCCCTATCTTAAGCCTCAATCGGTGTTAAGTCTAATCCCACAAAATACTTGAAATAGTCATACTCTAATAATAACATGAATAACTTGTAAGAGACATGATAACTTGACATGAGTAGCTCATTACATGCTTGACCTCTACTAGTGATCCTAACTTGAACATGAGAGTAAATAATAATCATACATGATCCCTTGCCTTAATATGAATGGCTCACAAGAGGTTAAAATCTTGAAATAGGGCTCAACTTGATACTTGGAAAATCATAGATACTTTTCATGAATTCAATACATTCTTGAAATACCTTAATCATCATGAAGTCACTTGACTTGTAAATCATGTAATAGTTCATCAACGACTTGAGAATTCTTGTCATGTAATTTTATCAAACACATGGTAGGTTCATGATATTTGTTCAAAATCATGAAACTCAAGAGTAAAACAAGAAGAGTAAACTCAATTCAAATCGACCCAGCAATATTGTAGTAAAACCCTCATTTAGGGTATCTTGAAATCCATCACAAAAGCTCATAATAGTTCATAGTTTCATAGCTCAAATCATGCATAGTCTCAATAGACAAAAACCAATTCATGGAAAAAGCATGAAATAGATATTCATGCATAATCAATCAATACTTAATGAAACCCCAACATAATTTATGTTTATATTTCATAATAAAAGATATTGATAAGTAATACAACTTCAAATCATGCAATTTTCATAAAAAGAGAAAGTTGGGCTCCATGGGTGAAAGAACCCATGGATGAAGACCCATATACCACAAACTGAGATTTTTCTTGAAATTGAGTTGAGGGAAACTTGAAGCTTGAGATGGGTTCTTGAGTTCCAAAATTTGGCTTGAAATCCTTGAGTTTGATGAGATATTTCATAAAGTCTTAGAGAGGTTTTAGAGAGGGTTTTGTGAGTTATAGAGCTGATAAATGGCTAAGTATGGAAGATTTCATGTTTAAATGGGCATTGAGGTATGACCCTAATGCCCTTGAACTGAGATGGAAAAATAGGGCACAAATTGCACCAGTCCGTGCCCCAGGCGCGATGCGGACGAAATGTGCAGACAAAATTACACAGTGGCAGCGGAAAACCACTGGAAATTGTAAAATTAGTGAAATTTATTTATTGCTATGGATCTTCTAAAATCTAGGTTATACCCATTTCCCACTTAATTTTTCCCCCTCATCAAGAATATGAAGTCAGATTTCCAAAATCACGCATGAATTTTGAGATACGTAAAAATTACGATTATGTGACATTCTGAAGCACATGACGAGTGTTTTAATAGGGCTCAACTTGTCACTTGTAGAGTCATAAATACTTTTCATGAATTTAATACATGCTTGGAAGCCCTTAATCACCTTGAAATCACTTTACTTGTAAATCATGCAGTAGTTCATCAACAACTTGAGAATTCTTGTCATGTAATTTCATTAAACATATGGTGGGTTCATGACACTTGTTCAAACTCATGCAACTCAAGGGTATAAAAAGAAGGAGTAAAACCAATTCAAATCAACCCACTAATAGTGTAGTAAACCCATCATTTAGGGTATCTTGAAATTCATCTCAAAATTCACAATAGTTCGTACTTTTTATAGTTCACATCATGCAATAACTTCAATAGATATAAATCAACTCATAGTGTGAGGTTAATATAGATATTTATACATAATCAATCAATGCTTGATAAACCCCAACATTAATTTATGTTCATAATTCATAATAAGAGATATCCATAAGTAATACAACTTGAAATCATGTAATTTTCATAAAAAGAGAAGATTGAGCTGAATGGGTGAAAGGACCCATGGATGAAGAACCACATACCTCAAACATGAATTTTCCTGAAATTGATTTGGGAGAAATTTGAAGTTTGAGATGGGTTCTTGAGTTCCAAAATTGAGCTTGAACTCCTTGAATTTGATTAAGAGATTTGATAAAGTCTTGAAGATGTTTTAGAAAGAGTTTTATGAGTTTTAGAGTTAAAAAATGGCTAAGTATGGAAGATTGCACATTTAAATGGGCATTGGTTCATTACCCAAATGCCCCTAGACAAAACAAGAAACTGAGGGAAAACTTACATTGGTTCGTGGCCGGTCTGCGATGTGGACCAAAAGCAAAGACTAGTTTGTGCTAGTCCGTGCCTAAGCTGCATCGCGCTGAGGCACGGATGCACACTGGAAATCAAAAAATCAGCAAAAATTATTTTCCCTATGGGTCTTCTAAAATATGGGTTATACCCATTTTCCACTCAATTTTTCCCCTGATCAAGAATATGAATTCGAATTTTCAAAATCATGCACGATTTTTTAGATATATAGAAACTACGATTATGGGGCATTTCGAAGCACATGAGGAGTGTTTCACTTTTATGCCCAAGTATGCATTGAAATGATTTGAAATGACTTGTGACTCTAGATAAGCATTATTGCATTTCATGCATCATGGTTTTCATGGCGTGTCGTTACATTACTCTTCTTTGCTATATATTTCTTTCTATAGATGTACTCTTTCAATCTAACACTGAATACAAGTTTAGTAAGTTCATATGCATTACATGGACACATACTTAGTACATTCAAACATACTAATACATACTTTTTGCCTACATGATCTAACCATATAGGGACTGGAGACAATATCCATCCACCTTTTTATGGCTAGTTCAGAGTTTGTGAAAGTTGTTGTGGTGAGTCCAATCTTCCAAGGATAAGACACCATTTATCTACCTTATGTTACTTCTGCTTATGTTATTTACTTTGAGGGTAAGCTTGGGACATGCCTTGGCACCCATAATATTCTTTGATTAAAGCCATTATTGGACATCATATAGACTCTCGTACAATTATATGTTATGTTATGCCAATTGGAGATTATGGTTATGACTATCTATTGATTATTGATATTATGACATTGGTTATGTTATTATGTGGAAATGTGAAAGATCCTAAGTTCCATTTTACCCCCATAGATTGAGTTATACTTACCCACTCCTTAGTCCTTATATGTTATGTGTTATGTGAACATATGCAAATCCTCACCCTTATGATATCCCCATAGTGTGAGTCATATTTTCCCGCCCCTTAGATTTATGTGTTTACTACTTCATTATATATTTCCAAACCCATAATGTGAATATGGATACTTGAGGTTTGTTTGGGGACTCTCAGGTTCCATTCGCCATGTCACTCTTCGAATCTAGGCTCGAGTTGTGACACAAGACTGAGGTACTGTAATACCCTTGATCACGCTAAGGTGACAAGGTTGAGAGACACTTTATATATGATTTGATGAGACCCCTTATACTACATCCATATCTCTTATTTTGTTATATTATCAGTTTTGTT
>JAABOM020060344.1:0-11959 GCA_011800125.2 Solanum clarkiae
TTACTTAATTAGAGATCATATTAATAACAAATATAAGTTGGTTCGCAAGTTATCAAATGAACATATAATAAGTAATGCAATTTTTATAATTTAATGATAAAAAAGAGGTGTTACATTTCAATTTTATCCTTGAACTTTGTAAAAATGGTCAAATGTACTTCTATATGAATTTTATTTTAATAATGATTGTTAAAAAATTAAAATCAAATTTTCATCTTAGCTAAAAAAGAATATCTAAGCCGTTTATATTCTTTTCTCCTATAATACACAAAATTAATATAATTGACATTGATAAAAATGACACATTTATCTTAAGAATAAGATTAAAGTAAAACTTTAATATGTGATTGAATTCCCATGTTTGACTACGGAAATATGGAGTAATAATTAATTTCACTAATTGTTAGATGTATTGGAAACATAAGTTAGAAATGTACTTAATTTTTAAGATAAAGGGCATATATATCGAAGAAAAAATATTTTATCATTTGGGCCAAATTTTTGGGTGAAAAGGATTTTTCCAAAATATAAATATATAGAAGATATACTAAATTAGGTATTTATTTTGTTGGGTGTATTATAGTAATTTAACATTCAAGTTAGGGGATATTCAAATTTCATTGAACTTCAAACTCGCTCAACGTGTAAGTTTTTTATGAAGCGGAGAATAGAAAACTCCTAGTTTAAAAATGTGAGGTAACCCTTCAATTTATAGTCAACAAAGAGTAGTGTATGAATAAGCATTTACTGTGCATAATTAGAAAAGTCATAGTCCTTGTAAAAGTCACAATTCTTTAAAAAAATTACAATCATTTAATATGAAAATATATTTGATTTTAATATAATGCAATATAAATAAATATAATATAAAAAAACATAAATTTAGTGTTTTAAGTTAGAGGCATTATAGTAATATAGCATTCAAGTTAGAGAGTCCATATTTTTAAGGCAGTACATAAGTATATATAGCTATATATATACACACATCTGACCAAAAAAAAAAGATATATATATATATACATACACACACGGACATTATTTTCCTCGAGGGATACTTGAAAAAGAAATATTCCTCTTCTTTTCCCTACTTAAGTTTTATTTATTTATTCCTCAACAAACTTTATTGTCAACTATAATAATTAGTTTGGTAATGAAATTTCCAGTCTAAGGCCATAAATACTTAAATATGCAATTTTTCACATTTCAAACGAGAAGTCCAAGACGTCTCCCCACGAGCGGTTTTATGCCTTTGAAAATAAGACGTCTACCTTAGGCTTCTAAATTATATTAGTTTTTTTCAGAAAATTATATTCCATTATTTTAATTTATTTTTTAAATTATTATTTAAAAAAAAGTTTCTTTTTTTTGTCAACTTTTAAGTTTAACGTTTCGCATGACTTTTTAGGATTTAGAGTTTAGGTGCATTATACACATTTTTCGTTTAAGATTATAATATTAAAATTTTTTTTTTACTTTTTAAAATTCTATTTCCAATTAAAATTCAATAAACAATTGAAACAAAAAGTAAACCTTTTCGTTAAAAAGAAAGAAACAACTTTGCATCTCAAAAGTAATTTCAAATATATTAACAAGTCTACATATTAAAAAAACTAAAAGCATCGACTATAAATAATTTTTTTTTTAAATAAAAGATTAAAGGTTTTGGGCAGTCATTTTTGGACTTTGGTTCATTGATATGCTTGAACCGTATTTGTGTCTCTCTCATGGGAAAAACGAGGAAATAGAAGACGAGAGAATTATACCTATATTTAACTACTCTAGGCTAGAGAATAGATCGAAAGAAAATTCTTTTTTACGCACCAAACAAAGAATTAAATTGAAAAAAAGGTCATATATATGCATGCATGTTACGTCTCTCAAGTAGCTTTCGATTTCATTTTCACCAAGTGAGTTTTATATATTATAAGTTATTTTAACCTATTTAGGTTAGTAATTTATCATTATTGTACCAAAAAAAAAAAAAGAAAGTCTGCATATTATTCTTTTAGGTGATTTAATAGTGTGTGTATATATTTGTTAGTGTGCAAAAGTCAACTCAAAGTTTATATACATAACATGATCAATCAAAAATCCAAATAAATATTATTACCTACCAATCAAAGAATTAATTGAAAATGCATGTAGCTTTCATTTTCATTGATATATTTTTTCCAACTTACAACAATTTCCCAACTTGAAATTATGATTCCAAAAAGAAGGTTCAGTTATTGTCCAAAAAGATTCTTTGTTTAAGTCTTAAGTAATGTGTTCGTTTTTCTCTGATTTTGATAATTTTAGTTACAATTTTTAATTGTTTATAAGTTGTAATGTCATTTTCATAGGAAATATGTTTGTTCATTAATATATGATATTAGATGATAGTTCCTTTTCCTATATGCTATTTTTAGTTTAACAGTCACTTAAGAATTAAAGATGATGCACAACAAATGTTGAAGAAAATGGTACTACATAAAAGATTTTATTTAATTGTTAGTTTATGGTTCACATACGTGGTGTAAATAATACTAATGGCTATTTTCCCTTAATTATTCACAATTGATGTATACATGATATAGGACATGATTTTTTTTCCCACTCAGTTTTCGTCGAACTAGCTCACAAAAAAATACATGGTGAAAAACAGATTCTCGCTGAAATAGTGAAAAACTTTTTAATTTTTTTTGTACGAGCACATATCTTTTTCTCTTTCTTATCGATTCAATCAGGATATCTGTAGAGATAGCTACTGAACATTTTTCAATGAAAATTCAATAAAAAAATAGTAATTTTCTTATTAATGTCACTGAAATACTAAATTTCATAATTAGTGTAATATATATATATATATATATATATTCTTAGTTCATCAATGCAAAATCTCAACAAAACTTCAATTTTGAAATCGGAATAAATTCAAATGTGAAACCTTAATGATTTTTTTAGAAAGAAAAGATAGACGGAGCTATATAAAAATTTTAGACAATAGGAAGAGATTTTGATAAGATTGGAGTCAAAATTCAAACCTAAAATTTGTCACCATGACATGTGTATATTGCGTTGCATACCGGGGCAGATTAAGCTCAAATATGATGCATATAAAAAAAAAGGGAAAACTAAACTTTTACCCCTTTAAATCAAACTATTTACATTTATATACCTCTTTACATTTTATACCTCTATACAATTAAAATTTTATCCCCCTAATATTAAAATTCGCGCACTGACATCATGGTGACGTCAGCACCTATTTTGTGATATACCAATAGGGTATACATATACCAACAGGGTATCACAAATCATTAAGCTCAATAGTATATGATACCGATATGGTATAAATATACTGACAGAGTCTATAACAAATATATTTTCTACTAATTTAGAATTTAATAATTTTTTTATTTGTTTCTTAAAAGAAAATCTTATATACCAATTGGGTATCAATATACCACTAGAGTATCACAAAGGACTGAGCTCATTCTATATGATACCGCTATGAAATATATATATCGCCAGAATATATTTCATAGTATTTATGCTGACGTCATGACGTCAGCACGAGAAATAAAAAAGGGTAAGTGGGTAGAAAGGTAAATAATTTAGGTAATGGGTCCATTAAGGGTAAGTAGTTCAGATTGGGCCTATTAAGGGTAAATAATTTCAAATTATGTCTATTTTGTGTACTTTTTCCTAAAAAAATATGAAAAAATAACATAACTAGGCAAACATATAATATGTATTTATATTGTATAACTATAATTTGAAAAACTTACTATGTATAGCTATAGTTAGGGTTTTGTTACTATTTTTCTCTCTCTTCTCTTCTTCTCTCTCGCCTCTCTCTCTCTCTCTCTCTCTCTCTCTCTCTGCAATTTCTTACCAGATATACAATTACTTATGTATACTAACTATATATATATACAATTATTTTGACAGATATATTACTCAATTCGACAGATATACGTATACAATTCGCCTCTCTCCACTCTCTGCCCTCTTTGGATCGCCTCTCTCCTCCCTCTTTCGATCTCGCTCGCCTCTCTCCTCCCTCTCTTGATCTCGCTCGCCTCTCTCCTCCCCCTCTAAATCTCGCTTGCCTGATATACACATACATATGTATATTAGTTACACATATATAATTATTTGACATACATACACATACAATTTGACAAATATACATATACAATTCGCATCTCTCCTTCCTCTCTCAATTTTTCTCGCCTCTCTCCTTCCCACCAGGTCACATAGCCGAAGTTATGCCGTGTAATTAGCTAAAAAAATATAGTTGTTTGACCATATTAAGTTTCAAGCTAAGCCTACGCTATTTATGAAAATTCTCCTTTATAAATCCTAAAACCGCTTCTAGTTGTAATCAGGAATATCACACGAGCGTTTTTTGTGAATATACATAGATATACATGATATACAAGATATAAACTATATGGGAATACAATATTATACATTTTGATATACACATATATACATGGAAATACATGGATTGAGTTAGGTGTGATAAAATTAAGTCCAACCCGCCCAATCTGTTGAAGTTTGAGTTGATAATCCGCTTAATTATTAGCTCAACCCATTTAAAATTAGGTTGATATGCAACCCGAATTAACTCGAGAGAGATTTTGTTAAAATATTTTCAAAACGCTTTTCTTTCAATTTGATATGTTTTATATAGCCATAATAAGAAAAATTATAATTTAATTAAGTGCTAAATATTGAAAAAGAACAAATAAAATAAGTAAAACTTAGTAAAAGTTGGGTCGAGTTGGGTCTTGACCTGCTCTATAACCCGTTACTCAACCCGTTTTGATCCAACCCATTTTAACCCAAGCAAATTTGAATTGGGTTGGGTCTTGACCCATTATAACTCGCTTAAATTTGACTCAACCCGTCCAATTGTCACCCCTAGATACAGTCTCCAAGTTTTCAATCTAAAACTCGTCTCAAATCACCTCCAGACACCTTCAAATGTGATATTTGAGCTCATATTTTCAAGAAAATTCAATATGATCCGATCAAGATAAATTATAATCACACATATTGAAAAGCTTAGTTTACACTTCAATGATATTTTCATGTTTTTCTCAAACTCAAACAATATACTTCTTAGTAAAAATACCATCCCAGTTAAAAAAGTGTAGAGGTAGAGGATTAGGATCTAAGATAATTTCTCTTTCATGTGAGCATAACATTTTTTTGTCTTGATTTATGTAGTATGGTTTAAATTTTGAAAGTCAAACAATTTAATTTTGATTGTGAATTCACCCATGAAATATTTATAATTTTTCAAATAAAATTTACATACAATTAAAAAAAAGATTTGCTCGTGTAAAAATTCAAAAGATGGCACATAAATTTTAGCAAATGGTATCTGTCGATTTTATATTGAAAAATAAAAATTGCAACGTCGCCTGTGAGATTCGAACTCACGCGGGGAAACCCCACTTACTTAGCAGGCAAGCGCCTTAACCACTCGGCCAAAGCGACGTTATGGTTGTTACATGACTATTAAAATATAAGAATAAATTACCACATACCTATGAAGATTTTACAAAAACAATACTCAATTATCGTTGAATAAATGTTATGACATGTTAAAGAATGCAAATTTAAGAAAATTTAATAGAAACATAAATATTATAACTTCTTTTAAGATCATAAATCTTTTTTTTTTCAAATCAATTAAATTATATCATATAAATTGAAATGAACAAATTACATCATTCATTAATGCTATTATAAGTAAATATATTTTTGACCTATTTCGATTGCATTGTCAAGATTAAGAGTTAATTTCTTCACTTAAGGAGTTCATTCATATTTTCAAAATATATTGTATCAAAGTGAGTTTGTAAAATGTATTGTATTTGAATAATATCATTATGTATTATTTACAAAAGCTAATCTAACATTAGTATTATATCTACATGTTAAACTGATACTCACTATATTTTTTATCCAACTATTATATAAACAAAAAGATAGTTAATAAAGTTATTCATAAACAAAGATATATATATCAACAAACCTTATCCTATTATATTACAATAATACATAAGTCATTACAATCTTCATGATTATCATTTTGATACCTGCAAATCAACGAGGAAAATGGTTGCATATAAAGTAGATAATTTAAGAACTATAAACGAGTTTAATATCCCCTATTATTTACTTGAAAAAATTAGTTAAATTTCAATCGAATTAAACAAGTAAAGTGGGCGTGAAATTGTAATTGATAGATACATAATTACTTTTTTTTCTAGATAAATGATTACTAGATAAAAAATACTAGTTAAGTGACGATCAAATCAAAAAAGATAAATGATTAGTCAATCGAATAAAAAAAGTATTTTTCGGAGTAAATCGTTGAAATAGAAAAATGAGCAATAGCCCCGTGATGCAGAGCTGCTCCAAAATGGGTCAATTTTTTTTTTTTTATATTTTCGACTGTCCAAATTGGTTATCTGAAGTTTTTGTTAAAAAAAATAAAGTAAAATAAACCTTGTCGTAATGTGGACTAGCTTTATCCTAGTTTAAATTTTGCAATTTTAACAAGGGTATTCAAACATTTTTTTCACCTGAAGTAACATAAACCTAAGCGCAATTTCACCGATCCTAAACTTAACACATGACTGATATATATCGTTTTGAATCTTAGAAGCATTTCTAGATATTCCTAATTGAGTCCTATTTATGCATTCTAACTAAAGAACTAGCTAAGAAGAACAGAAAAGGATAAGGTTCAAGGAATTTAAGGAAACTTCTTATGAATTGATTGTCCAGTATTTGTCCCAAGTATGTAAGACAGTCTAAAATGTGGATTAAATTGTTCACTGAATAGTGAATGATTTGAATCTTTCATGAATGATTTCTTCAGAAATTTTCCAAATCCTAATATATTGCTTCATGATATTGAATGATTGATTATTTTTATGAGTTAAATTCATTATAACAAATGATTTGATCTTTCACTACATGAACCTAACTATACTTTGCCTATATTGAATATTCCTATGTCATGGATGTGGTTGAAAGCATGAATTGTAAAAGGCATGAATGTGAAAAAGTTGAGTTTGAATATAACTTTTCTAAAACTTGAAGGTTCCTTTGAATTTTGTTAAAGTTGAATGCAAATGATTGAATAGAACTAAATATTATCATAATTGCATATCTAAAACACTCTTGAAAGATGTGATGGGATTGATTTGATAGATTGATTAGTTGAAAGGTTTGATTGTGATAGAACTAATGAACTGATCGGAGTCCGTATGAGACTTGTCGATTGGATTGATTGAACTAAGTGATTGAGTTGCAATGAGCATTGCTTCTTAGGAGGAATATCGAGTACCAAATTGAGTAAGACTAATGAGTAACAACTCGAACTCAATAATTGCATAGCCAAACGTAGGTGAGAATTGAATCGTCAATCGGATGAATTTTATTTTTGCGGTCTCTTATGTAGACCTGATTGATTGTTTTAAATACATGATTCATTGATTCATCTTTTACCCTGACAAAGTATTGGACGAACGTGTCAACAACTATGATCACTGGCTTATAGGTGATCATTTTCGGATAAGAGAAACTTCTAAATAGGTCTTTATAGTATTGTACTGATTGGATCATCCATGTTCGCTGCTCCAAGAGAGGTATAACTATAGCTTTGTGCGTTCTTGTTGTTTAGAGTTCATTGTTTTAATTTCATATCAACCTAATCTTGCATCTCTGTTCTCTCTTGCAAAATTTGAAGACTTAAGTTCATCAATTAAGATTATTCTATGACTTGTTTCTTGTTAGATTTCTAATGTTTGTGGTGATTAAATGCTATCACGATTCATATATTCATCGTAGTTTGTTCGTTTTATTAAATGTTAATCTTCACCTTTTATTTTTTTTAATTGAGCCCTCTCGCTCAAGTCCAATGGGACTCCACGCGTATATTGCATCCTCTCTTCGAGTCAACCTCCATCGAGCCATTAAATGGGAAGTTAGTATCGTGTGGTGAAAATCCAAAACTGGAAGCAAAATGCACTTTTTACTAACCTAGATGAATTCTTAATCCAAGTTTGGCCGGTTAATCATTTTTATGAATTTTAAAGGATGTCTCACACCTTTCTTTTAAGATAATTAGAACTTTTACTTAGAACAACATAAGATTAAGTAGATCGTTAATTGAAGTTAATTTTACTATTGCATTACTTAAATATTTAGGTATCCTAATTTACCTTAAAAATAATTAGATGGCAGCTACTTAAGTTAATTAACTTAGGAATCATCAATATGTTGTATACCGTTTGACCTCAAGTTAAAATAAAATATAACAAACGGGATTATTAGTGTCAACCATTACAGACAAGAAATTAAAGTACAAGTACCATTTTATCCTTGTTTAGCTTTTATGAACTACTATTTTTCTACTAGTCAAAAATGAAAAACTTAAAAGATGCCTTCTTAATTTATTGCTCCCTCTGTTAACTTTTACTTGTCATTATTTTCCTTATCGATGTCAAATTAGATGAACTTTGACCAATATTTTAAGATATATTTTTTCCTCATATTAATATAAAAAGGATTGCAACTGTAGATTTTAGATTTCAAATATTAAATTAAGCTACTTCAATTTAGCTTTGAAGTATAGTGAAGTTGACCTTGAAAAGCGAAACAGTGACAAGTAAAAGTGAACATAGGGAGTATGAGAATACAGAGAGAATGAAATACTTTTGAGAAATGTTCATTGTTACTAATGTCTTACCAAAGTAACTTTTTTTGAGAGAAATGACAAGTAGGTAAGACAAATATTGACACCAGAGCAAGCTCGACGCACTAAAGTTCTCGCTATTGCAAGGTCCAAAGAGGTGCCCAACTACAGAGTCAAAGCAAATTTCCTTGTTTTTGATATCAATGTTCTACACCTTTCATCACCACTCCACATGTCTTTAAACTTGGGACCTATTGGTCCTTCCTCACCCAAAACCTCATTTGGCAGATCACTCACTATTTTCTCAAAAGCTTTCTTCAGCTTCCCAATCATAAATCTTTCTACTTTTTCAGCTCTTTTGGTATATCATAGCTAATTTTTGGACCCCATTCCCATCATAATTAAGCCATGCAGGACTCAAGGGCGAATTTAGCCCCATTTTTTGGGTTACGGGAACCCGTGCTCAATTCGGTATATTACTTGTATAATTTTTTAAGAATATATTAAATACTAGCTAAAGGAACTCATGCTCAAAATGATAAGTTGGTTCACTGGTTCATGGACTTTTTGTTAGCATGAAGGTTAGGGGTTCAATTCCAACCAATCTGCTGCTACTACTGAGAAATTTGCTCCTATGTCTATCAACTCCCCCTTTCCCGCATCATTTATGATGAGTACACCACAGGTTTGTTACCCTGTTTTGAAATTCTAGCTGAGAAGCACTTACCCATTTCCCTCCACTGTGTTGTGAAAAGTATACGCTTTGTAACTCTCCGTTGAAGTTGCTAATCCTCAGTGTAACATGTTCCTAATCGCCAACGTGCTCTCCAATTTTCCCTAAGGAAATGGTCACAAATTCAAGTTTAGCCACACAAAAATATCAGTATAGGTTGCTCCATACATTGGTTTAAAGTGTAAGTAGGTTGTAACACCCTGCAAATCTCCTTTCTTGACGTTAGTTTTTGCTGCATCATCAGTCGAGAGGTCTAACCAGTAAGCTCCATCATTTGAGCCATCTTGAGGAAGATTTGAACCTGTGGGATGAATACCTACAGGTGAAGATTAGGTTCTTGAACCAAAACCAGTTGCAATGGAGAATGTTTATGATAACTTATTGATTTGAGACGAATAAATGTTACAGCATGCAAAATTGCATGTCCCAATAAAGAAGTGGGCAATCTAGTTTTCATAAGCAATAGTCTTGCTATCAATTACAAGCGTTTAATTAATGACTCAATAAGGCTAGTTTGAGTATGAACATGAGCAACATGATGTCCAACTCTTATCCCAATGGATAAACAATAGTCATTAAATTTTTGGAACGAAAACTCTGCAGCATTATCAAGGCGAATGGACTTAATCTTATTATTAGGAAATTGCTCTCATAATCGTATTATTTGTGCCAATAATTTTGCAAATGCCAAATTATGAGATGATAATAGGCACACATGAGACCATCTAGATAAAACATCTATTAGGACCATAAAATATTTAAACGTCCCACTAGGAGGGTGAATAGGTCCACAAATATCCCCATGTATACGTTTCAAAAATTCAAGGGACTCAATCCCAACTTTCATTGATGATGGTCTCACAATCAACTTGCCTAGATAACAAATAGTACAAGAAAATTCACCATTTAAAAGAATCTTTAGGTTCTTTAATGGATGTCCATTTGAATTTTCTATAATTCGTCTCATCATTATAGATCCAGAATGTCCCAGGAAATCATGCCAAAGTACAAAATTATTGGAACCAGTAACCTCTTGGTTTACTATAGAATGTGCCTCAATTACACTAATTCTTATTCAATACAAACCAAATAATAATGCAGGGAACTTTTCTATAACACATGTCTTTCCAGAGACATTCTTGGTGATACCAAGATATTCAATACTCATTGTCACGACCCAACCCAGGGGTCGTGATTAGTGCCGATTGGGCACCCAAATAATACCAAACCAAATTCCCAATTATATTAGCTCAGGATTCTACCAAAATTTCGGCAGAGTTTCCTCTGTTTTACCGACTACCCAAACCTGCAAACAGAAATCCCAGTATGCCACAAACATTCATACATATATATATACATAAGCGGGCCAACAAGGTCATCGCTGCGGTAGAACCGCCCAACAAAAGTATCATACATACGTAATCATATCGCACGAAATATCCCATACCCACATGTATTCACAGACCTCTATATATATAAACAAAATCGTAGACGGGACAGGGCCCCGTCATACCCTCAAATACACAAAGACCAAGTGCAAAAAATAAAGAACAGTTGTATACCAACAAACTGCTTCCGAGGCAAATGGAGTACTGCAACAGTAGGCAGAGATCCTAAGAAGATGGCTCTCTACCCTGTACGTCGATATCTGCGGGCATGAACGCAGCCCCTCGAAGGAAGGGGGTCAGTACGAAATATGTACCAAGTATGTAAAGCGGAAAGTGCGAAATATAAATAAAAGTACTAATCCAAACAAAATGCATGAGTCAAACCTGTGTACAACATCAAAATAATTCTTTATTTAAAACATCGAAATAATGTGTATTAGACGGGAACGATGGCGACCTCCAAACTTGCGCCATATCACAGCCTAACACCAGAAGTTTCAAATCTCCGACAACTCCAACACAAGTCCCAACTGTAGTGTAGGTGAGTCGACAGAAGAGACCCACGCACTCACGTACGAAAAGTGTAGAGTCACTATACCCGATAAGGGAGCCGAGGAAAGAGGTCCACGCGCTTGTGTCATCGAATAGGTGAGCTGAGGAAAGAGGTCCACGCAATCACATGTCATGATGCCCATAAATCCCAAGCCTAGCTCCTTATGTCTCCAAACTAAGCAAGCCGGCCCATGGGCAAACCGACCCATCATATCCAACCTACTTCGGAATATATATACATATATACATATAATTATACATGCGCACGAAATAACCAGCCCGAGAACCGGTGAACGAGACTAAAAGTGGCACGAATAGAGTCGTGAGAATCATATGCCTAAAATTTAGTTCCCAAAACTTCAGTAATATGCCAATTGTTCATGTATGAAATCAAAGAGTTATTCTTTTAGGAATTTATTTTTACAAAAGTTATTCAACTTTACATTTAATGGTGACTTCGGAATACATTGAACATATAATTTTCAAACTACTTAATTTTTTATCAAACGAATATTATTCACGGATTCTAACACTCAAAATTTAGGGTAAGGTTAATTTATCATAGAATTGGCCAAAATG
>JAABOM020060345.1:0-11958 GCA_011800125.2 Solanum clarkiae
TGGAAATATTTAACAAAAGAATTCTATCAATTGAAAAAATGAATGACATGCAATGCAAGATAACCAGATAATAAATTAAAATAAAAAATAACATAGTTTTTTTAATATAAAATAATACTTTTATGTCAATTTCCAACATAAAATCAAATATGTGGTTAAATAAAAAAAGAAATATAAGTTTATAATCTTCTTTAACAATGAATTTCTATTTCAATTTTAACATTTAAAACATTGAAATTGTGCTTAATCAAGAAAATAAAAATAAAATAAAACTACGACCAATTAAATAAAATTTCATAAAGTAAAAAACTAGGAAATCAGGATCTAAATAATATTAAAAAATGATAATAAATTTGAAGTTTTGAAATAATTGAATGAATTAAAATGAATAAATAAAAATTAAAACAATCAATGTCTGTCCTATAAATAAATAAATAAAATAAATGAAGTATTGATGCATATTTTTTAAATTTCGTTATAAGGAAAAAAGGTTGAACTTTAGTTTTCTTTTCTAGTAATTTTCTCTTAGATTAATTTTCTCTTATATCATAAGTTGATATATGAATTTTTCAAATTATCTAAAAGTGTGTATTTAATCATATAATTTAATATTATTTAAATATAATAATTAAAAAGATTACTTTGTAAATGTCTTTTTTTGTTTTGTAACAAATATAAATAGTGATTCATAATTTATCAAATTGATGTAATATAGGAATAAGACTTGTACAAGCAATATTATTAATATCTGATTTTTTCTTTTGTCCGACATATATGAACTACATGCATGATTTCTATATTTATTGATATTTACCATGTCTAAAGTATTGTGAGTTGCCATTATTGCAATATTTTATAAATTATGTTAAAAAATTATTTAATCATATAATCTATCAAATATGTGTGTGTGTACTTTTATGATAAATTATTTGCAAAATATGCTATACATATATTCATTTTCAATAAAAAAAAAAAAAGGTATATGAACATTATGGTTCCTTTTCAATTTATGAGTATGAATTCACCAAATTATTAATCATTAATTATTTTCAATGTCTTAAAAATGACATGAATAAAGAATATATTAATTTATAATTAAAGGACAAAAATATCCAAAATAAAACTATTTTAATGTGAATATATTATTTTGTCATTGTGACCAAAATTTGAGCCAAATTTTATGGTCAAATAGCATTTTCCTTCCTAGAAAATTCCATGAAGACAAAAGAAATCCTTTCTATGTGTGGAACACAAATTGACTTGAAGTTAATGGCAATGGGCCTCTTTGGAAAAGAACCTTCTGGGGCGAGTCATATACATATTGAAGATAGATATCTGTCCTTCCAAAAAAAATAAACAATCACAAAGTTTTGTTAATTGATAACAAACTTTAAACAAGAGCTTCTCGTGCAGGCCCACAAAAAAAAATTGATAAAAATCTAAGCATCTTATTAAAAGGTTTATTCCAATTTCTCAGATTAAAGTTTTGGTTTTTGTTTATATGAAGCTTTTTTCCCCTTCTTTTTATCTCTTATTCTGATTCTTCTCTTATAGCCAAAAGGATAATCCAATGAGAATCTTTCATCCTTTACCTCAAATTAGAAGTAACCCTTGGTCCTCATTAAAAAAAAAAATAAAGCCGCATATCTTTATCATCATTGAGAGAATTTATTTTTATTTATTTTCTTATATAATTTGCAATAATTTTTATCTTATAATTTAATTGTCGGGGTTGAATAAAAAAAATATTTTCCCCATTTAGTATTACCAAGACGTCTAATCCTGACTCCAGAGTGTGGGGGGTTTTGAGAATGTCACATTGTTTGGGAGTTGCTCATCTCATGGGTCGCTCAATAGATCTAGTACATTTTATAAGTTGTAGGAAATGAGGATTTGTTAGAAAGTCCCATATTGTTGAAGAGAACAAATTGTTTCTTTAAAATTCTTGCATAATCCTTTTGACATTGGGTAACTTTTGGAGTTCGATCATGAGTCTATTTCTTTTCCAAGGCAGGATGTCATGCCCCATTTTTCATAAAACAGGTCTTTACGATGTCTGGATAACTCTTTTTTGGAATTTGCAAAAAAATATTGATATTGAAGAGTTGTCACCTAATGATTAGAGGTATAATAATACAACAATACATCATTCTAACCTAAAAACTAAGTTTTAGGTCAATTAGAGATCGAGTAAGGGTTCAATATTACCTCGAAGGGAAGGTGTTAGACACCCTTCGAGGTCCGCAAATGTGGATCCCAATCGTATCTTGCAATATATATGAGGGTTAACAAGTAAGGTCTTAACTTTATAAATTATCCTGGTAAGAATGCCTAGGTGATAAAACAATAAAAAGAGAAAAAAAACAAATAAATTAGACGAATAAAAACTAAGCTACCCAAATACTTAAAAAAAAAATCAAAAAGAAAAAAATACTAAACTAAATGATCTATTACCATTCGGATCAGCAGTCGACTTTTATATCCGAAAGACAAAATTAAATTTTGTCGTTTTTGACTCGTTTGGCTTATTTAAGCCGAAGGACAAAAACCTTGAGTTTATCCTATTATAGCTCGAATTAGATCATCATTTTCGAGGATCCTTTTTACACTTACCCCTCCTAAATCGATTTATTGTTTACCTAGATGCAATATAGAAAAATACAAATATTAACGTCCTAAACAGGTACTTATCGTCCCAACCTAATGTCCAAGAAGCATTTAATTTAGATGAGTTCTAAACTTAAAAAGAACATAGACTCCTAGTTAGACACAAGTCATAACAAAATACTTTGAACAAGTAATTAGCAAGCAAAATCTTACATAAGGCTCTCAACACACACTTTAAAACACAAACAAGGAGTTTAAAAGGTCTAAAAACTTTGCTAAGTGTGTGCAGCACAAGATAAGTAACTTTTTAAAATTTAGCCAAAGATCTTTTATTTCTTTTTAAGCTTATCATTTAAAAATACTTATTACGACATATTTTTTAAATAGAGCAAAAATAGATTTGTGAAAACATATGATTTGCTAAAATTATTTAAGCTATATGATGTGCTAAAATTTAATAAAGTCCTATAGGCATTTTTTTTTATTAAAAAAATATTATTAAAATCATAAGCATGAGGGAAGTGTTTGTAAAGTTTAGACAAGTGATATAATTTACAAAAGCTATTTAAAATACATGACACAATTTTTTGAGATGAGATTTTAAAAATATTTACAAGTCTAAATGATTTTATTAATATATTAAAAAATATTAAATCATATAAGCATGATTTTTATATGCTAAAAAAAGACATGATTTTTCTAAGGAAAAATTACAGGACTGAGTAAACCTTTAGTACTAAAAAATAAAACAAAACAAAATTATAATTTTTTAATATTATTTTTTATAGCTACCGTTTCATATTTTATTGCTACAAGATTTTGTGGATCCCAAGAACTTTTGTATAAAACTCTTTACATTCCAATACCACGTTCTCTCTCCAAATATACACAGAGATCAGACCTTCCTTCCGTAAGCTTCCATACTTGATCTCCTACAATCACTCCCCTGAAAGCTCTCAACCATAATCATGCTCATCAGGTAAGTTTTTTTAATTTTATTTTTCAATCTCCCTCCTAAAATCTATATTCAATTTCACGATCTTTTTTGGCGATTTTTTTGATTTTTTGATGAAAATTTTATTTTTTGCTTTTCTTATATAAACTCTTGTTGCAGTTTCTCCAAACCCATACATTATGGTCAAAGATTCTCCATTCAAGAGAATAACCAGAGGTATAAAATTTGCAAGACAAAATTATAGAAGAAGCTCCATCATTTTCTTTGGGCATAACTCAAGATTTGGGGGAAATTGCAGGTTCAATTCTCAAAGATAGGGAGAGAAAGCTAGGACTATCGACGAGTAGAGATCCAATCGACAAAATGACCCGATTTCATCAAGAATGAGTTCAAGGAAGAAGAGAAAAGCCGTTGAAATGTATTCCAATAGTGGTGAATCACAAGAAAAGAAAGCATCGGATTTAGACAGTCCTCTGGAAAACGATATTGAAGAAAACGAGATCTTTTTTTTCCTTTGCAGATTTTTATTTTATACATCAGTTCAGTGTATTGTAACTACAATAGTTAGTTTATGAGAAAATTAATAATTCAATTAGATATAGTCAAGAAAACATAATTCACAATGTATAATTTATATACTCATACATTAAGCTCAACACATAGAAGACCTACTGCAGTTTTTTTACTATTTTTTGTAGCTACAATATTCAATCTCGTATAAAAGTTCATTACAAAAACATCCACCGTTTGATTAAACAAATATATTTCTATTTGGTATACATTTGGATCTTATTCATTTAGTCATTTATACAGGCATTTAATCAATTTGCTGCACAATATTTTTTTAATCTATTCTTTTGCAATTCTTTTTAACACCAGGTCAGCATTGTGTAAATGTAGTTTAGTTTGTGAAAAAGTTATAGTCAATTTAATATAGTCCAAAAAAGAGTTTTATACACATATCTTATAATAGTTAGTTTGTGGAAAAAATTAACAATTCAATGTAGATATAGTCAACAAAAAAGAAGACTTTATACACATACATCACTTTTAATGTATAATCTATACACTCACACATTAAACACAATACATAGAAAGTTATGGTCAATTAGATGTAGTCCAAAAAAAATTTTTTTATACATATATCTCATCATTATTGTATAATTTATATAACTGTTTTGGAAGACCTGTTGAAGTTTTGTTGTTGCATACATCTATTGCAGGTATAGGTTAAACTTCCTATCCATGTTGCAGTTTTGGATATTCATTTATCACTAGATTTAACCAATTTTTTTTGTACATATAAGAGGTGGAATATATTCTTAGAGGAACCCCAACTATGACACAACACATGCAATATTATACAAAGACCAACGTAATCAATGACATAATGAATCGTTTGTCTGAAAGACAATTGCAGCTATTCGCAATACTATATGTTTTTCACATCTGCTAGACATGGAGAAATGCAATGTGCAAGTCCAAATATTCAAGTGTCTTATGATGTACGAGATCAAAGACAGTTCGACCGAAGCATTTCTTTTTCACATAAATGGACACATACTATGTTTCACTGTCAGAGAGTTTGCACTAATATCTGGGATCAAGTGCGGAGATGAGAATGCACTTGAGTTAACATTCAATACCGAAGAGCCAAATAGGTTGTTATTTCACTACTTTCAGGTCACAGTACAATCACCAAGAAATAACTTATCCAGAGTTTTCAAAATAAAGTTTGGGGCGAAGATGACGTCGATGAAGTGAAGTTTGCCAACCTATATTACATACATAACTTCATTATGCCGGAAAAGTTAAGCTAAAAAACAATATAGAGAAAAACTTTGATCTCATCAGTTCTGGTATGTTTGTTGATTACCCTTTGGGTAACAAGGCATTCGAGGAGCTGACAAAACGCTTGCACTTAAAGTTCACAATTACAGGAAAATATTTCAGAATCCATGGCTCCCCCTGGCCATGCAAGTCTGGATACACAAGTGCTGTTCGGAAGTCAATCCAAAAATTCCAAAGAAGGTAAATAATCACATATCTAGAATCCTCAATTGGGAGACAATGACTGATCAACCTCGGTGTGATTATCTAATCAAATTCCTATTTCGGAGAGATTGCAAAAAGGTACGAATCTACCTATTATGTCGTTTATTCTTATCGATAACCAAGCGTAACGATTACTGTGATTGTGTACTGTATAGAAAAAAGTAATAGAGAAGTTGACTACATTATATTTCACCACCATCTCTACATTCCACCCCTTCCCCTCCTTTATGTTAAAGTATATCGCACACATATACAACCTTCATAGGTTTTGAATGAAAAAACTTATACAATACTATTATTTTATTTGTTGGTGCATGCGTTCTGTATATATACAATGGCTATGCCCAAAACCTCTCCCTACCCACATTGGTCTGTTAATATTTATTATATACATGTATATATTTTTTTTTTGAGCATATGTATATATAAAAATAATACATTATTGTATTTTTCTGGGCATGTCTAGATTGAGTATTATATAATTATCTCTTTTTTATACATGGTGTATGCATATGCTGACATAATTCTAACAAACTGTATAATTTTTCTTTTTATGTTGTATAATTTAAATAGACTGCATAATTCCCAAACAGACTGTTGTATTCTTCTTTCTGCATAAATATCCTGACATAAACTACTATTTTCAGATTGTTCTGCGAAATATAATTCCAACAGACATAGAGACCTCAAGCATGCAATTAGTTTTTGATTTTGATGAGCTGAACATTGCATCACCCCAGACATCTGCCCACATGAGAAGTCGAGAGTGACGTTTCAGATGATGACCTCCAGACCTGCCCTCAAATGCTAAGATCTCGCAAAGAAAAAGAAAATATAGTTTATCCTCAACCACCAGAAAAGAAAACGCTAAGGAGTTCTGGTCATGCCCAACTGAAAGCCAAGGTGATCCCAAAACAACCTGCCAAACGGATAACTCAGCGTCGTGGTTCAGTCTCACCTCCAGCAAGGAGTCCACAAGCTCCAAGAAAATCACCAGTCAGACGATCAGTTGCGAGACCAAAAATAAACAAGGCAACCGACAAGTCATTGAGTAGTGCACCAGTCGATTTTAGCATCTATCATGATGAATTCAAAAACTTCAAAATATCAGTAAGTAAAAAAATTCAGTTATATATATTCATATTCATTTATACGTTACGAGTCCAACATCTTATTATCTTACAATAAAAACAACAATAGGTAAAGCAGGAGCTTAAAGATCTAAAGAAGTTGATAAAAGAGAAGTTCAATAATGTTATGATGACTATTGTGAGTGACAAGAATGAAGCCAATGTTTGATATTCAATTTATTTGTATAACACTAACAAATACATATTAGTTTGAATATTTTATGTCTGATACGTTAAGTTTTTTATGTCTACCAAGATCATGCAAATGAACATGAACAGAAATCACCAAGCATTGATAGTGAATCTGAACCACACAATGATTTTGCTGACATAGAGCCGGTGCAAAATGAAGGAACAAGCAATCTAGATGATTTGGAGGTTACACTTACATTTTTGCACTCGTGAAGCTAACTACTGGATTCATTATTTATGTACTTTTTTTAAAAAATTATTATATATATCATATCAGTTTTATAAATCATATATATTAAGAGTTTTGAAACCTATAACATTTGTAGACAATCGACCTCGGACGCTAATCAAAGCAGTCGACCAATGCAGTCAACCAACCCACAGAAGAAGATCAACTCATAGCTCCAGAAAGCGCGGACCAACGGGTATAAAATTGATACACCTGTATATAGCCAAAATATCACTTTTATACACCTGTTTTTAGTATACAATCAAAAGCTTTTTATGGGTGTTTGACTATGTATATTTATGCACAGGTGGAGGGTGTTGAAGCGGGGTGTCAAACAAATGAAACCATCGAAAAGGACTCCACAGACCTAGAACAAATCACAGTTGCAAAGATGCATGACCCAACAGTACAACTCCTCAATCTTTCCGCATACCGCATACATATAACACCAACCATGCACCCGCAAAATTTTCCAATTTTTATACGTTTCCTTCTTTTTTATGCAAACTTACATACATTATTTATAGACATTTGTCATTCTATCTATATACATACTAATATATACATCATACATATATCTATAATCTTATAAACAATATACATTGCCAGACTGAACATTGTGATGTGAAACTGCAATCAGTTGGAACTGTTGACGCCCACAACAAATACGCCCCCAATAGCTAAATGCGCCAGAGGTATATTTTACATCTTATGTTCAATTTCGTATATATAATTTTCATACAATATACACATATATTCAACCAGTATATACGTACATATTTATACAGATTTACTCCATATCAGAACAAAGAAGATGAAGCACCGATGGAATCACATGTAATAGCTGCGAAGCAGACCTACGGATATGTGACATGCGTTCCCCAATAGCAAAACAACATAGAGGTATCTCAATTAATATTTTTACTACAACACACATTAAAATTACATGTATAACTTCACAAAAAAGTCACACACGCTACAATAATAGTGAAAATTTCATTAAATTATAAGTTCATAATAAAAATCAATTTTAAATGAATTACAAAGATACACATCATATGCATAGCTGCGCCTTTTTAATTGTCCGCTTGATGTTATATAGCCAAATTATATACAGGTCATGCTTGCAAACACCATCAAAGAAATTGTACATAACATTGCTGCAGAACAAAGTGCAGGGGTGTCAACCACTGATGAGGTCAAGACGGTGGAGGAAAAGGATATGTATCAAAATGATCAAACCATATCAGCATCATAATTTGAGTTGCCAGATAAGCTTCTACCGAGCTTGAATCCCGAGCATTTCAACATGGAAAGAAGAATTGTCCTTCATCCAATGGGTACGGGTGACTGCAATGTATCAGCAATAGTCCACACTTCATCAAAACCCCCGAGAGTTAGGCACCCAGGACCATTCAGCGTATCACCATACATCGCATCATTCGGATCTGAAATAGGTAATTCTTTCACACACAGTCAATACTTATATATGTGTGTATAATACAATCTCAAACCACTATAAATAACCATTTCTTCAATTTTGTAAAAATAAGTAGCTCATCAAAGAAGCCTACAATTTTTCACCAGAGATATCCATTTATCAAGGCATCTGACAAACTCAACACTGCACTATATCTGTGCTTCTTCACATGTGTATCGGAAGGACTTCTATCTAGACACTAACACATGTAATAATATAACCAAAAATGTAGAATCTTATAATTTTAATTATTTTTTTTTTGTAATTCTTATGATATTATAATGAACATACAACAAAAAAAGCAAGGAAGATCGATACAAAAAGTCCAGGGCCGCTCTGCAAATACCACTTGATTTGGGTGTGATGAGTATATCCAATAAGAATTGGTTCTACAAGCTGGCTAACAAAGGACAATTGATTGAAAATTCAGTAAGATTTCATCAATTTTTTTATATAGTCTCATTCTTGCAACGACTTCTACACTACTTTCAAACGTTTATAACTAACAATGTCTATATTCTTATTCACTTTTTTTTCAGTACATTGACGTCATAATGTACTACTTGTGGGAAAAATAAAGTACTCCAATGACATGAGCTGCTCATTAAGCACGGTTGACTGCAACTTCGCTGTACTGATTCTCTCCATTTGGGATGCATATTTTGACCTCGACAACGATCCATGCAATGCAAGCTCGAAAGAGACAATCAAAATGTATATCAATAGATATCGCCTCCAAGTCATTGTGCCTTGGTATACTGTTGACAATGTTTTCATACTATTCAACGTCAAAGACAAGTTCCATTGGATCTTATTGGTGATTTTTTCCAATGACTTGGCCATTATGGTATATGACTAAATATGATCTGTAGCGCATGATGCATACACAGAAAATGAGGTCAACAAGTTTGCCCAACTTTAGCGCATGATGCATACATAGAAAATGAGCGCAACAAGTTTGCCCAACTTCTTCCAACGTACCTGTTGACATCAGGCTTTTACAATATTAGGGGAATGGACTTCACAGTTCACCCTAAATACAAATTGTATCCAGAGGAGGACCCTTTTGAAATCGTTCACGTGAGCAACATACCTGAGCAGCACAAAGCAATCCTGTAAGTCTTGTCTGGTTTTCTTTTTATAAATTTAATACAAAATATGCCATGTAACAATACAAAACTGTTTCGTCAAGATCCGCAACTACTATGCTACACTATTATGGGACTACGCGATGAGAAAAAATGAAGAAGGGGTAGTGAACAACAACGAAGCACCAGAGAGGACTATCAAGGACACTTCTCACGTTGACGCTGCTGAACGCATTGTGCTATAGCAGGATAACATTATCTTTTTGTTATTAACACTATGGTAGTGATAACACCCAATACTTTTTGTTACTGTTCCCATTAAAACACTAGTTTATTTTGACATTTTTCTCTACTCCAAAACTTTTGGCAAAGATTTTTATAGCGATATGTCAAAAGCTACAGACGTGTTTTGCAGATGAAACCAAAAATACATTTTGTTCTTTTTTTTTGGAAAAAAAATTGGAGAATTTTTTCTCCACGTTACATGATCTTTTTGTCCCCATTTACATTTGACAAGCACGCGTGCGTGCGCGCACACACACACATAGGATTTTTTATAGGTGTTTATTTTGTGTGCCATGAATTAACATGTACAACTTATATACAAAAGTAACATAATATATCGCGCGCACACACACATACACACGCACATAGAATTTTTTATGGGTGTTTATTTTGTGTGCCATGAATTAACATGTACAACTTATATACAAAGTAACATAATATATGGAGTTTTACAACATATTATGTTATAACACGTTGACACACAATGTTTTTCAACAATCCAAGTTGTCAAATTTATATGTATAATTTAGTCAACATAATCTATATATAAGTTATCCATCTATTATACAATAGATGTATATGTATAAGCGTCCACTGGTTGTAATATACAATTACCTAAATATCTGATAATTATATATGTATAAATTACACAAATAATTTACACATACACTATTTCACTAAATATACTTTAAAATGTATATGTCTATCCAGTGATTATAATATACAATTATTTAATATTGTATAGAAATATATTTATTTCTATATACAAATCGATCATTCATATACAATCCAGTAATACATGCTACACATACACGAAGCCCAAATTATGCTAGATAATTGTGCCTTAGACAATTTATGTCATTCACTTTTTTACCTCTAAATATAGTCAACAAATTTTGGTCATTATAAGCAGTCAGATACACTAACCTCATTATACATGTATAAATTTTTTAACAATTTTATTGATAGGTGATTTACAAATGCACGCATAATATTGCGATAACTACTATGTAAATGCCATATACATTTTTATGACGTGTGAAATGCACATTTTGAGTCATTGTAAATGTTTGCTCTCAATAATAACAAATAATAAATTTTTAATCTAATACAACAACTACAACACACAAGTTCAAAATTGAAAATATGGTGCACATTTTATTTATATTTAGAAACAACTGAAAATTTATTCCAACATCAATTATTTAAAACAGAAACACTAACAAAATATGAAGTAGAATCACTCAAACCAACAATTGATGATCCCTAAACTATGGAGTTTGGGGCCTATTTCTACATATACGCCTATTATGCCCCGTAATTCCACAATTACAGCATGTATTTTTACCCTTCAACAAAAGTAACTCGGAGAATAATTTGTCTTTACTTTTCTTCATTGGTCTTCCCTAAGGTCTTTTGTATAAAGGAGGTAGGACCACATCAGATATCACATGATTAGGTATAACCTAATCAATTATGTTCACCAAAGGATATATTAGAACCTCATAAGTATTCAACACTATTTTTTACTTATACAGATCCGAGCAATATTCATCAGGTTCAAGATCATTAAACTTCACACAGCCTAGGCATGTGGACACGAAATTTCATCAACCTGAAAGCGTCTACAACTAGAAGTCCAATTTGAGAGACATTATCACGCCCTAAAGTCCCGTAGGGCGGACCAGCCTTCTGTCACGCCCTAAAGTCCCGTAGGGCGGATCGGCACCCGTTGCCGATAAGGCCCGGGAGAATCAACCTGTAACTATACCCTTACTGTACGTTTCTACCTTTATAATGCCTTAAAATAGATAAACAAATGATAATAAGCCAAAGGAAATGCATATGACTAGGCTGTTGGGGCCACGGTATCTAACGTACGAGACATGACTTTTACTTTTACTGTGCATAGTCTACAAAGCCTCTAAATAAAGAGA
>JAABOM020060346.1:0-11958 GCA_011800125.2 Solanum clarkiae
AATATTTATTCTTGACTTGAAAGGATAGTCTTGCCCTTTGAGTTGATAGATGATGAGATGAGGTGAGTGTTCTTGCCGTAGGGGTGGAGTGATGGAAGTTCTTGATGGATTGATAGACTTATGAGCATATTGAGACATGGGAGGAGTATTAGCACTGAAATGGGTAAGAGTAAGTCACACTCGTACTCATTAACTATGTTGCCAGTGTAGGAGAGGATTGGACCATGAAAGAGGATATCTTCTTTGTTCTAAAAGAGGACTTGACAGAATTTTGGATTCACTGAAAGACTCGTCCTTTACCCCGGCAAGGTACTGGACAGATGTGGCAATGACATTTCTTCGTTGTATTATTATAGGCTCATAGGTAATGGTTGTCGATTATAGAAACTCACAGATAAGTTTCATGATGATAGAACTCCGATGTGATGTGATTGTTTGATGTTTGATGGATAATGAGGTGATAGAGTCCTGTCCTTTACTTTGAGGTGAGCATGAGCGATTGATGAGTTATTGTTGAATTGTTCCATTTACTTTAGCCCATTTTACATACAGTACATTCCACGTAGTAACGCCCCATTGGCGCTGCATCATTTTATGATGCAAATTATGTAGACAGAGGACTTTAGCAAGCTAGTCGTTGAGGTTCGCAGATTTTCAGATAGAGACTTGGTGAGTCCTCCCTTACTTTCGGGGGACATGTTTATATTTTTATTTACTCTTAATTATTTTATTAGACTATGGTAGCCATGACCAGTCATGGTACCTTCTTAGAGGATAACTATAGAGGCGTCATAGACATAGACAGTTGATTGTTGATGTCGGGATTGATTATTTTCCATTTTCTTTCTATTGAGATGCTTCTTTCGTACTTTATATGATAGTGATTGTGATATCCCATTGATAGTCTATTATTCTCTTTATTCTTCTGTATATGAGTTGATTGAACGAATGCAATGAGACTAGGTGATTTGCTTAGGGGCTAGCGATAGTCTTCGAGTGCCAATTACGCCTAGGGTACCCTCCTGGAGCGTGACACATAGATAACTAAACAACTTGTTTGAGAAACATATGAGATATGGGTAGTTAGAATTTTGTCTCAATTGTTGCTTAAATTGAAGGACTATCGAATTAATGGATAAGATAACCATATAAGAGTCAAATTTGAACCCCATGGGTTGGGTGTTTAAATAGTTATTATCAAATTAGCTTGAACATAGAAATTAACACAAGATCGATATGATGTGATTATAGATTTTATCAAAAAAAGTCATGCAGATTACTCGAGATGACAAGTTTGATTTTCGACAGGAGTGTTGTGAGTAGTAATCTTAACCCAATTTATGTTTTATAAGTTTCATGATTTTTACATAATTTATAAAGTGAATGTGCACCAAATAATTTGAATTTGCATGTGGTACAAGTCTTTTACTTGATTTGATACCAAAATTTTTACTCGAGATTTTCTTACTTTTACAAGACAAGTATATTGATAAATGAGATGATTACTATTATTTAAAGAATTTGACATTCACTTGATATACAAGTAGCTTTAATTTACATGTGCTTCCATTAAGTTGACATGATATGACTACAAGATTTAAATGCCTTGTACTACTTTGAAAAAACTTATATGATTTATAAAAAAAAGTTTTAATGGGAGTAGACTTTAATGAATCTCGTAGCTAATGGCAGATTTGTTAGACCTAGTGCACCTTTTATTTATTGAGTCCTTGCTAGTGGGAAGGTAGAATTAGTATACCGTTACCGATATCTCTCGAGTAGGGATTTATTCATATGAGATTTACAGTTATCATGTATTCTTTTAAAAAGATAGACATACCAATTATTGATTACCGATTACCAATTACATGATTTATTCTTGGAAACCTTCTGACTGTATATATGATTTGATATGAAAGTGTTTTACTGAGTTTATTTGCAAATGGTTAAGTTGATTTACTTATATGAGACAACAAGATTGATTATGGCTATTGATTTTTGAAAGAGCATTTATTACATGATTTTAATTATTGTACCATCATATTTTCTGACTTTTCCCTCGTTAAAGTGATTGTAGTTATTATTATTACTCACTGATCTAGCATCTCACTCCTCACTATATTTTCTTCTCTAGAGAATCCAAGTGATATTGACGTGAATTTCGTTAGCTAGAGCTAGCAAGTGGATTCCATGATGAGCCCCGCACTTGTTCATGTGGGAAATAAGTTTATTGTTATAGACCTTTCTTGAATTCTTAAAGTTGCTCCATAGTCATCTCCTTTACAAAAGTTATAAGTATTCATTCATGTTGTAGTCATGATATTACTTTTAGACTTCATTTCATATTTGAAGAAGGATTGATATTATTGTATAGCAATTTGATTGTTGATGGATGTTGTGGTTAAATGTAGAGATGTTATTAGTAGTGTTGTTGATATTTGAGACAGGAAAATATTTGGATAGACCCAAAAATAAAAGAAACTTGCCCGATTTTTTGTAAAATTCTAGTATGACTTGCTTTGAGATTCCCTCCCTTAGCATCAATCATAAACTAGTATCAGGTCATGAAAAAGTTGTTATCAGAGCTTAGGTTATTCCTGTGACTTATGGAGTACACATTAGTAGTAGAATCTCAATTATAGTTTTGTTACCAGCCATTTCTATAATCGTGATTCTGTGAGTACATGATAGGATATGTATCGTCTTTCTTTCTTATTCCTTTGTATACGTGTGATGATTAGGATTCTATTAGATTGATCTAACTTGTTTATCTTATTATTGTATTATTCAAACTCGATAATTTGATAGCTAGGATAAGCCAGAGATTCAGTTGGCATTAAATGTTGCCTGTGATACGTAAGCACTTTTTTCCAACTATGGCAACTAACAAGTAGTCGAAAGGGTCAAGAAAGGGCTCGTCGTCGCACTATGAAGGAGTTTCATGCATAATAGGACATGTAATACAACCCACCAGTAGAAGTTGTACTAGTATAAGAGACAAGAGTGTTATCGATAAGATTTTATCTTACGCAAAGAGTCATAGCTAGCTTGATAGACAAGTTGAATAGAATTAGACAACATAATAGGTCCGAGAGCATCCAAGAGCACCTATATAAAGTCAAATTATAAAGATAAAAATGTATCCTTGAGAATTCCTCAGGATGAAACCGCGAAAATAGGAAAAAAAATTCACATATGATAGTTTTAATGAATTATTAAATGTTGTTGAGTGAAAACACCTAAAACATAATGAGCTAAAAAACATCTGATTGTGAACGTCACAGATTGTAAATTATTAGAATGTCATTGGCCAATATATGATACGATACCATATCATTAAGGATACTAACAAGGACAACATAAATTGTCATGAGACAGTTTACTAATATTTATGAATCATACTTTTCTTTACGGTTGAAAGTATAAGGAGTTCATAAAATTAGTTCATATGACAAATTTCTCTGAACATCATGTTTCTTGCTTACTATCTAAAAAAGTATTTTTTAAGGTTTAGAGATTTCTGGATGTTTTCTTAGCACTTGAATAACCCTACACACAAGGATTTAACCTACTTGGAGGTAAAGTGACATCATAAAAAAAGGGGGAGATTGAGAATATGTAACATGATAGTTAGATGACCCAAAATTCATTCATAAAGGAGAAAACCAATAAATCTTTTTATTGAAATTTTAGTTCAAGTCAAAAAAAAAAAGTTGGAGATCATGAATCATAAAGACACTAGACAATACTTTTGTGCTACTTTATGAAAATTTCTTTTTTCTTAGTTGGACATATATACAAAACTTGTCAAGTTTGAGTTGAGAGAAGGGATAATATAACAAATCTAATTGTATGTACATGATTAATTTTGATATGTTGTTGCGTATAGATTGCTTATCTTCCTTTTATAATACTTTCAATTGTCCTGAGAGGATAGTTGCTTAAAAAACTTAAAGAACATGTTTCTCTTTGAAAGAAGTTATAGGAATGGAAGAGGAGAAAAAAGAGTTACAGGAACAGAAAATGTTTTATTTTACTAGTAATGACATAGCGAAAAAAATCTTTGTGATAGCTTTCGGACTTACATATGCTCTAGTTGCTACAACGACATTGCTGGAAAGATTTATGCCAAGGTTTAATGATGGTATTCGAGTGTATTTTCACATGAAAATGATTAAAAAGACTGTATCCATACTTTGGTTCAAACATTATGATATGGTCTTCAACAAAGGTTGTTGGAGGATGTTGAAAAGGATCAAGTTGCGCACAATGAAGAAGAAGAAGAACAGTATTTGGGAAATTTCAGTTTTTACTGTATCAACAGATTTGTACAGTAAAAGGAGGTATTTATACCTCACAATGGTGACCATGCTTCCTACTGTGTTCCTACACACATAGGATCACCTTCAACACTAATTATAACTAGTCTATTAATTATATACAACCAATTAACTAACTAATAACTAATCTAACCAACTTCAATACTCCCCCTCAAGCTGGACCTATTGAAGAGATTCAATAGTCCAAGCTTGTGGACTAAGTAGTCATGTTATGTTCGTCCCAAAGCTTTAGTGAACAAATCAGCTTGTTGGTCCTTGGTGTTGATATAGGTGGTTTGAATTAGTCCACTTTGGATCCTTTACCTAATGAAATGGCAATCAATCTCTATGTGTTTTGTACGTTCATGAAACACAGGATTGGCTGCCAGTTATAATGCAGATCTGTTGTCACAATGCACAAGTGCTGGCCCTGTCATTTTGATCCCCAACTCTTTGAACAGACCAGCAACCATACAATTTCTGCTGTCAAAGTTGCCAAACTTCTATACTCAGCTTCTGTGGAACTCCTGGAAACTGTGTGTTGTTTCTTGGACTTCCAAGAGATCAGTGATCTGCCAAACTTCAAAGCAAAATCAGAGACTGACCTTCTTGTGCTTGCACAAGCTGTCCAGTCTGCATAACAATGCCCCTGCAGCTGGTGCTTCTGGTTGGATCCCATGAGCAATCCCTTTCCTGGCTCCAGCTTCACATATATGAGGACCCTTAATGCTGCTTTCCAGTGTAGCAATTTTGGTTTGTGCATAAATTGACTCAATGACTGGACTGCAAATGATATGTCTGATCTGGTGTTTGTGAGGTAAAGTAGCTTTCCAACCAATCTTTGATACTTTTGAACATCTTCAAACAACACATCTGGATCAACCTCCACACCAGTCAGCTTCTGGTTGCACTCTAGAGGAGTCATATTAGGCTAAGCATTACCCAAACCTGCTTCTGCAATTAACTCCAATGCATACTTCCTTTGATTAATCATAATACCTTCCTTGAACCTCATAAATTCAATGCCCAAGAAGTATTTGAGCTCCCCCAAGTCCTTGATTTTAAAATGCTTGTGCAGAACTTGCTTGGTTTCCTGTACCAATCCTACATCACTCCCTGTGATCAGCAGGTCATCTACACACACCAAGACTATCACTAATCCTTTGCCCCTCCTCTTGGTGAATAAGGAGTAGTCATAGTGGCTTTGTGAGTACCCTGAATTCAGCAATGCTTCAGTCAATTTTGCATTCCATTGCCTTGAAGCTTGCTTGAGACCATATAAAGACTTCACCAGTCTGTAAGCAAGGTTTTTGTCTTTCTCTGCAATGTAGAATCCTTTAGGCAACTCCATATACACCTCTTCTAACAAGTCTCCCTGTAAGAAGGCATTGTACATATCCATCTGAAATATATGCCAACTCTGATCAGCTGCCAGTGCCACAACTGTCCTGACTGTTGTCATTTTAACTACTGGTGAGAATGTTTCTTGGTAATCAATTCCTTCTGTCTGATTGTATCCCTTGGACACCAATCTTTCCTTGAATCTATCAACTTGTCCATCAGCCTTGTACCATTTTCTTCCAATGCCTTCACCTCCTGCTACATTGCATGTACCCATTTGTGATCTTTCACAGCTTCTTCAAATGTCCTTGGTTCAACTTCTGTTGAGAACATGGATAGATAGGCCTTGTACTTGGGTGAAATGTAGTCATAAGTGACATAATTTCTTTGAGAGTGTTGATGGGATTTAGCTGTCACATAATCCTTCATCCATATTGGGGGATGAGGAGTTCTGGTGGACTTTCTTATCATGTCTTCTCTAGCTTCTCCAGTTACTAGTGCAGGTCCAATGTTGGCAGCATCATCTTGAGTAATAAGTTCTGTGTGGGATTCATCATGCTCCATATCAGTTGCAGTCTCTGCTTCTGAAATCATGGGATCACTTCTCAAAGTCATGCTGTCTGCTTGTGCAGGAATGGGCACAAGTAAGTCTTTGTCCTCATTATCTGTGGCAAGAGCATCTGGTAAAGTAATTGCTTCCATAGGAAACATTGGCTTCTGGCTTGCAATAGACTGTTTAAAAGGAAAGACATCCTCTCTGAATATAACATCTCTGCTAACAAGGAACTTCTTTTGAGTCAGATTGTATAGCAAATACCCCTTTTGAGTTGGTGAATAACCCATCATCACACACACATCAGCTCCAGGAGAAAACTTATCTTGTTTAACCACTCTGGTTGCATAGCATAAACATCCTATAGTTCTCAGATGCTTTGTGCCCATGAAACTGCTCATAAGCAGATTTCCCTTTCAAAACAGGAGTAGGAAGCCTGTTAATCAGGTATACAGTAGCCAATACACATTCTCCCCAAAATTTAATAGGAATGCTTCCTTGAAACCTGAGGGCTCTAGCTACTTCAAGTATGTGTCTATGTTTTCTCTCAGCCACTCCATTTTGTTATGGAGTATGTGGGCAGCTACTCTCATGCACAACCCCAAAGGATTTCAACAAATCAAAACATTCATTATTAAAGAATTCTGTCCCATTATCAGTCCTTATCTTCCTCACATGCTTATCAAACTGTGTTTTAACAAGTACCAGAAAAGATTTCAACACTGAAGATACATCAGATTTCATTCTCAGTAAGTATAACCAACACATTCTTGAATGATCATCAACTATTGTTAGGAAATATCTAAATCCATTATGTGTTGCACCCTTGTAAGGTCCCCAAACATCTAAATGTATCAAGTCAAAAATAGCAGACATCCTAGACATACTCAAGCTGAATGGTAATCTAGTTTGTTTTGCAATTGGACATATAGAATATTTATTACATTCATCATCACTAGTGAAATCTTTGAATAGATGCTGCAACACCCTCTGAGATGGATGACCCAGCCTATTGTGCCACAACAAATTTTCAGCAGTTGTTTGTTGTTTTGTCATCATCATTGTCTGTTGTCCTCTGTTTCTTTCACCTTGCAAGCTAACAGGGAGGTAGTACAGCCCATCTACTTCTTTATCAATCCCCTTCACCCTTCCACTGAAGTGGTCCTAAAGTACAAAGAACTCAGGGAAAAGGTTAACTGAGCAATGTAGTTGCTTTGTTAACTTAGACACTGAAAGCAAATTGTGCTTGAATGTAGGCACCACTAACACATTATCTAATGTACTGCCACCAACAAGGTTGCAACTACCAGTGTGTGATGCCTGTGCAGTTTCACCATTTGGTCGATGCACTATACTGCTTACATAATCGGATGCATGGTTGAGATTATCTAATGTGCAAGTCATATGATATGTAACTCCTGAATCAACTATCCACCCTCCTTTTCTTCTCATAACATGTGTGTTATTACTATTCATAGACATGGCTACATCAGAAACATTCATACCTGCCATGTTGACCATATTGTCTGCTTCTTTATTTGAGATAGAATTTGCTTCTTCCCTTTTCAGCATATGTAGGATCTTGTTATACTGTTGTGGAGTGAATGTAGGCTGTGTGAACATAAATTGACCAGATTCAAGACCTTTCCCTTTCATTACTAAACCAGCTTGTGAGAAACCATCTCCCAATTCCATATCTGTCTTTGTGAGTGCTGCTACATGGTTCATTGCTTCTTGATGCTTGTTATTATGCATAACTTGACCTGATTTTTTCTTAAATTTCCAATCAGGAAGGTATCCATTCAGTTTATAACATTCCTCTTTGATATGGCCCTGCATCTTGTAATTGAAGGTCACGATGGTTGATTCCACGACCAACGAAGCCTCCCAGTTCTTCTTTCTTGACTGAAATTTCTTAGGGAGACTTCCTTTCCCTGCATACATTGCAACCTGTTCTGATATGGTATTTCCTGAATGATAGCTAGTAGTTGACCTCTAGCTCTCATCTGCCACAATCATTGCATAAGCCTTTCCAACACTAGGTAAAGGGCTCATCATTAAAATCTGACTCCTTGCATGCGCATATACCTCGTTATCAGAAATGCAAATAGTCTCAAACATGCTATATGATCAACATAAGTTCTAGATCTATCACATCCACATAAAGGTGGGGGAACCAGTGCATCAAACTCATCCCAAAGTAACTTCAGTTTTGAGAAATAGGCCGAAACTCACATATTACCTTGATTAATTATGCAAATCTCCCTGTGTAGTTGATAGCCTCTAGAACCATCGAGTTTGTCAAAATGCTCCTTCAGATCAGCCCACACAGTCACCGCGTCCATCGCATAGATAATGCTTCTGAGGAGCTCTTTGGACACGGTGTTCATGATCCATGCAAGGACGAAAGCGTTACATTTTTCCCATTATTCTTCCATTTCCCCTCTATAATCGCTCCTTCTACAAGTTCCGAGTATGAACCCTAGCTTATTCTTTGCTCTGAGATGAATAAGCATAGATCTACTCCAAATCGAGTAGTTCTCCATCTCTACAAGCTGAACGGTAGTGAGAATGCACCTCGGAGTATCGGAGCTATGAAGATAGAGAGGATGATTTTGCTTCCTCTCGATCTGATGAAGAGTTTCGACCGTCGAATTGACATTGCTGGCTTAGTTGGTCATGGAATCAGCCATCGTGACCTTTAATTACTGAGCCGTAGCTCTGATACCATGAAAAGGATCAAGTTGCGCACAATGAAGAAGAAGAAGAACAATATTTGGAAAATTTCAATTTTTTCTATATCAACAAATTTGTACAGTAAAAGGAGGTATTTATACCTCACAATGGTGACCATGCTTCCTACTGTGTTCCTACACATATAGGATCGCCTCCAACACTAATTATAACTAATCTATTAATTATATACAATCAATTAACTAACTAATAACTAATCTAACCAACTTCAATAGATGTTTATGTCAAAGAATAGTGTATTTAATCAAGTTAGCCAAAAAAAAAATCTAAATTTTTGTGGATGGAAAAAAATTCGAGTAGAGCTTACAAAAGCTCAAAACCTATTGACCACCATACTAGTATTAGTAATGCTATTGGTTGACTCTTTAGTGATCCTGGTACTTTGTGAAGCTTTGAGAGTTGAATTAGGATATGGTCTCATATAGAATGGTAGTGTAATAGCTAATAATGTTTTCCTTATAAAAAATATAGTTGCTGACATTTCGAGAAAGCTAAATTAATAGAAACATAATTATCCCGCTCATAATTTGAAGAAAGTCTCAACTGGATTTGCTATAGAGATTTAGATGCACTAATTATACAATGAAATCAACGAGATTTACCCAGACTACAAGAGTTTGATATTTATGTTCCAACAAAAAATTTAATTTTCCAATTTACATCAAAATAGGAAACTACTCAGTGACTGTAAAATTCTACAATTTGGATCATTTAAAGATGACAATGTTAAGTTAGATACATTGAGCAGGAAATCCATGCGCGACTTGACATATAGCCCTTGCGAAAAGACTTTTGACATAAGAGGTGTGGATATATAATAATATAACTATTAAGTTAGTGTGAGAAATTTAGAAATATTGTTAACCATGTTCAGGCCAAGTATTTATTGGTAGAACACATTGAGGCCACCTAATACAAGGATGAGAAAGTGTGTAAATACAAAAGTAAGGTTCTACGAAGCAAAAACAAGGATATTGACAGTTATGTTATTTTTGGACTAAGTGGCCAATTAGGTTAAAGGAAAATGGATATGTGACATAAGTTATTCTCAAGGAAGCCATAACTTAAGTACGTTATAGATACTAGTTCCATTTTGATGTATCATTACTTAAAAAAATTGTACTGATGAAAATATATATAAAAAGATATTGCTAACTTTATTTTCTGTTGATTTACTTATAAACATGTTAAAGATGAGTATAAGCAACCTATAGGATAAGTACTATAGTTTGAGATCCCCAACAAAAATTAGCAAGAGTTGTTGATTTTATGACCAAACTACCTCAAATCCTTAGGGGTTACACTTACGTGTAAGTATTTGTAGATCAACTTATAAAGTTAACACACTTTTTACGGTTAAAAACTAGATAAAATAGAGAAATATCTATAGAAAATGTAACACCCCACACCTTACAATATTGGCACAATTCAAATGAAACATGACATGATTTGGATCAATTGACGCTAAATTTTAAAAATGCTTGAATCTTGTGTTAATGGGTTGTATGTGCGTCTAACGCTTAAGGGGATCGAGGGTATACATGTTTTGTGGTAAATTAAGAAAATTACGGCCTTAAATAAAGTAAAATAATTGAGGTGCTTGTAGGACTTGGAAGCTAGCAGGTGAGTCAGCTACTTGCTTAGATCAAAATCGCGAACCTAAATGGAGACGAGGCTCGACGTCGAAATTGTCCATGTTCGATTAGGAATAAAGTCCGTGTTAACGATGTAACTTTGGCCCATGTTTTAACATCATAAATGGACTCTATGTTAAGCCCAAGAGAGGTATTAAAAAAGGCCCAAATACAATCCAAAACACTTAGTAAATTGATCCCAAACCAAGAAGAACAAAATCTGAAAAATTTGGCAGCCTAAGTCCATCAAGTTGGTGCTCCAAAAAGGCCCAACTTTGAGGGTCAAGCTGGTGGGTAATCTACTTGATTGTGTGTGGTATATGTTGGTCAAGAAGTCAAGAGAAAGTCGGCCTAATATCTCTATATAAAGGGTCCCAAAGCTGCTCTCAATTCATTCTTAAACTTGAACAAAAAAATCAGAATTGTCTCTAAAGTTCTCTCGACATTTCTTAACTTTGCAAAGCAGCTAAACAACCGTGCTAGGGTTCTTATACAAGCCCTATACCATGAATATAATTGTAAGTAAGTTTTTACATGTTTTTATTATGGTTTTAGTATGAAAAACACGAAATAGATGCTAGCTGCGCTGCTGAAATTTGTTGGACAGATTCTGTGCAGAAAGTTACTGCACTTTTTGCTTTTGTTTTGGTGATTTTTCTATGATTTTTAAGTTATATTATGAAGAGAACTTAGTGTTATTGACATGAGTTCAGTTATAAACATCATCCTAAGGTTGCTGCCCTGATTTTGGTTTCATTGAACAAGCGCGTTTTACCAAGTTATCTTAAGCGTTATGTTGATTAGAATTTACGGGCTGTTGTGTGTAAAGATATTAGCTCACATCCTTCATGACTTCTTAACTGATATTATAATACTATTTGGGGTCTATTTATATGTGTAAATATTGCTGGAATAGTTTGGTTAAAGCTGGAATAGGTTTGGAGTTATCCGCGTTGAAAGGTAGCGAAGGAAAGTAACATTATGCTGTCTGTTTTTAGATTGCGTGGAATTATGATGTGTTGTGCTTTGTGGGCTATTGTAAGGCTATTGTGGACTTGAAATAGGCTGTACATGATATGTACATGCTAATGTATATGAGAAAATACGATTAAGGAGCGAAAAGGTCAAAGGAACAAGCTAGGGTTTATAATTGTCGTTTGTTGCCCGTGTGTTGTTTTGTTATGCAATTGGGCTTCCAAGGTATGTATATTGGCTGCTAATATTAGTTTTATCACCTATTATATTGTAGATAACTGTTTGAAGTAAGGGAAGGTTGTTTCGAAATAGTAAAGAGGTCTGACGACGAGGTATGTAAGGTCATTTGATTTTGTATCATTTGGCATGAAACATAGATCCT